>BSBK01002717.1:897500-1110626 GCA_027943335.1 Chamaecyparis obtusa | reverse complement strand
CAACTGTGGCAACAAAATGTTTACAATGTGTAAGAGTCAATGGTCATAAGGTGAAATTAGGTATATATTACCACTGTTATGAACCGAATCTAGTATCAATGTTTGTTGTGTCACATGGGTGTTTATCACTGTCTGTTTCAGTCAATAGTGAAAATGTGGATATCTTGGTTGTACTCAATTCTTGACTGTGAGCTAGATGATTCTTCAGAAATAATTACAAATGTGAAATATAGTTTGTTTTGGCCTTAGGAAATGCATGGAATTTTTAGGAAAGTCAAATATTATCATTTCAGGTTAGTAAGGAAGACCACTTTGATATTTTGTTTAAAATGTAGATGACGGTTCTTATTATTCTATTATTTTTTTTATGAAATTGATAGATTCAGTAGTATATTAAGGTAGATGTGTTTTTGATAGGACTGAGATGACTAGTATGGTTTTGTTCAATGTGTAGTTATGGGCTTGAACTTTTGCGAATGATGAGTTACGCAATATAATTATATATGTTTATATATACCTGCTGGGATATGTATATGTATACATAAGCCGTGATGTATACATGTACATATGCCAACATGTATATAATAGATGCTATGTTTATCATTCTGAACTATTAATTACAAGTTTATATAATTATATATATACACACCTGTTGGGATATGTATATTTATACACAAGCCGTGGTGTATACATGTACATACGCCAACATGTATATAAAAGTATGAACTTGTAATTAATAGATCAGGATGTATAGAAAATTAGTTTATAATAAATTGGTTTATGGAAAGCTTGTACATTTGTTTAAAAGCAATGGGTGTTGTGTTGATTCAGTTGATATATGATTATTTTAGTTCTTTTCTATTCAATGGAATCCTGATTTCAATATGGACATTTTATTGTACAGTTTCAGATATAATGCTTAGTTAATGTGGAGATTATTATTTGATTGGATTTGTGATGGATAAAGTATTGTGATCTTTTCTTCTTTTGGAAACATCATGTTTAAGAATGTATGTTAAGGAAAATGAAAACATGGATCTAAATGGATTTTTGATTGCTGTTTCAATTTTATAAATTGATGCAATAGTAATGGAGTGTTAGTGAAATGGTGTAATGTAGTTCATTTCATTTCAATCATTAATTGCTAGATCAAGTGTTTTGAGATAATGCAAGTATGATCCTTAGATTGGGGGCTGACACTAGTCTAGTACCTTGTGGTGATAGAATTTCTGTCAGTTGTGACTGACACTAGTCTATATCCTTATGGGAAAGAATTTTTGTCAGTTGTTTAATTAAGTGATAATTATAAATTCAAGGGATATGGGTTTCAATTAATAATATAAAACATTATGGTTTCATCAGACATAATGGATTACTACAAGGTTTCCTTACGGATACATAGCGTAGGTCCTTATGTGGACACCCATGAACTATTGGATCATTACTTTATCATTTTCTTTGTGAGTTTATTTTTGTTAGAAAGAGATATAGTGCTTGATGATTTTGGTGTAAAAAGAATGGAATTATGTTATTAGATTTGAATAACATCTGAATTTAATCTGCATAATTGTTATATTATACTGACTTTAATGGTTGCAGAATTTTGGAGATGATTCATTATCTTTATCAATGTGACTGAGCCCTGTTTGCAATTGCGCTTGTGTTTACTTTTGGTTTTCAGGTTTTAGATGGATAAATCAATGAGTATGGGACAATGGATAGCAGCTGTTAAGATTTATGGGAAATAGATCATTTCTTGGTTACTAGTTATCAGAACTATTCGTAGAATGTAAAGGATTGGTTAAAAAGAAAATTTTGTTTTTGAAACTAAGTCTTTGAATAAAGAGTATTCTTATTAATCTGATGTAATTCAGTTGAAAACTATAAAGCTCTTAGAAGTAGTTACTATGATTATATGTTCCAGTTTGTAATTTTTTAAAAAAAATTTATTACTATGGTTCTATATGGTTTTGTTTATGGTTTTTTCTTCTTTGGTTTCATCTTTTAGCTTTAAGTATAGATGGGGTGTTACAAATATACGTAAGACAAGTTTTAAGAGGGGTTAGTTCCAAATGCAGGGAGATTTGTAGGTAATTGAACCAACTATAGGGACAATATTGCCCTCTTCACTTCAAGCTCTATAAAACCAAGGCGGGTACACCTAGTCCAACTCAATATTCAATACTTAAAAACCTTCTCTAGATTTATATGAAAAATAGAATGGTGATAAAATACTAAATGATAACGAGTCATTCATTGATTCTCAATCACCATGATGAACATATGACCCTAAAACCTCAATAATTCAAAATAATTTGGATTGGTTATGATTAAAACTTGATGGATATAACAAGACCATATCAAACACATATCATTGAAGAATATACTTATTCCTGACTAGTGCCTTCTCTGGGATAATCTTAAATTAAAGTAGCATACAAAGACCAACTACTATCAATGATCCATGACACTTAATATTACCTCTTAGTGAGAATATTTGTTTGTAAATCCAGATCCACACTACTTCCATATATCCTTGTGCAAACCAAATGAATCTATGTCCTATCTAAAGAATCTTTAATTTGATCCTAGATAAAAATCTAAGGAATAACAACATACACATGGGAAAACACCAAGCAGTGGACCAGAAAATCCAAAACTCAAGAGATGAATACAAAGGAGATAACTGGACCTAAAATAGTTTTTATTTCATTCAATGAATCATCTCCCTGTGTAAACTTTGTTTCAAAATAAAACCACTCCAATATAGCTAAAGACCATATTTTTTCCCTTTATCACAATAATAGAATCTGATATAAATTTTTTACACCATAGACTTAGAACAAATCATCAGGTGATATTCTTCAACCAAGAAGATATTAGAACTTATACCTCTTGGTCAGACAAAAGACAACCCTTTCTAAATGATCTTGTAAATCCTTATAAAGGACTACAACAAGCTTAGGATCATCAAGAGAAAAAAATAGGGTTTCCAACAACTACAACAACCAAATACAACAAGAAATAAAAGCAGACATGAAATCCTGAAAACCCAGGAAGGATCATATCAAATTTGATTTACAATATTTGGGTTTCATCATCACATGCCAACAATGACTAAAAATTCAAGAGGCTTCTTGTTTTAGACAAAAACTTAATGCTAGAGCCATCTAGAAAACTTGTTTGTACCAAGGTATGGAAAATACTAACAACCATCATACCCTAGCCACCCTTCTCAAAATACCAGTCCCCTGCATTAAATTGAAACCACATTCAAGGAACACAAATTAGATCATGACAACTACCTAAAATCTTATTCATCAATTTTCACCTATAATCATCATTGGAAGAAAACAAATCTGATTTCGTTCATCATTTATGGCTCACTGACTTCATCCTGTTGGAAAAACCCTTAAATAATACAAAAATCTAGCCACAATGGTTAATCAACAAGTTTAAAACCTAGTCGTCAATCATTATCTTTCCTAATGCATCATACAACATACATAAATCAGAAGAATAGTCATCAAGTCCTTAAAAAATAATTTCCACATCACCATCCTTAGTGACCAATCAGAAGTAAACAATTCAACAACACTTGGCACCAAGGACCCACCTCTTTATTGACCTTTCGCTAATGGAAGATCAGATAGACATCACAATATCATGATGAATATCATCTAAGAACCTTCTCATAAAGGCAACATGACCACTACATCAAATTATCCTTTATCTACATTTCCTTTTACCTTTCTCTTTAATTGTAGTGAGTCCACAATTAACACCTTCTGTTATTTCCACCAAGTCGCCAATCATTTTCTGTTTAACCACCTTTTTAACTGCAACTTCGTGATAAGAATTTTTTGTTTACTCTTTTTCTCATTGCCAAGTTTCTAACACTTTTCATCTAACTGCTTGTTCATCCACATGCTGGTGACTAACTATTTTCTTTAGCATTTTCTTTCTATCACCTAGTTGCAGACTATTTCACCTAACTATTACTTTATCTGGCGAGATGACAACCAAAGCATTAAAAATGACCTTCACCAAATCACCATGATTGAGACTAACTACCAAACATTTCAATTATTTTTTTATCTCAATAATGGAGGATTAGACAACTAACGTGATCTTTTGAGGATTAAGAAACCAACACCTTTCCATTGAGACGTAACTACCATCATCAGATCAAGAAGGACCTAATTGATATTTACCCTACCTTTATCCTCTGACCATTAATGTCACTCTCTACTAAATTGAAGATCAGACAGTTGGCATGATCCCATGATAGGTAAGATTGATCAACTTTTGATCAAGGCATTACGCCAATTGTAGGATTAAAAAAGATTTGATAGTTCCTTAATCACTAAAAAGTTAGGCCCAAGAAAATACACATTGTTTGATTGAGTTAATTAGATGAAAAAATGAAGTCTCAAAAATCTTTGGTCCTACTTACTTTAATCTTCATCCATTTGAGCACCAGACAACTGGCGTGATCCCGTAAAGGGTAATCTTTGATCAACTTTTCATTATGGAATCATGCACACCGTTAGTGTTAGGATTAAGTAATACTAAAAGGGGGGTGAATCAATAATAAAACACTTCAACTTAAACCTAAACCAATTTTAAATAAACCATATGAATTCTGAAATGAAAAGAATGTAAACACATAAAACATAGCTCATAACACCATTATTTGTTTTTTAGGAAAATTTGGCCAAGCGAAAACCCGGGTGGGGATGGTACCCACAACTATGCACTAAAATATAGAATCTCTGTTAGGAGATCTAGCCATGTTAGGAGCTCAGTATTACATAGTAAATTTCCTTGTTAGTGGAATAGAAATCCTATCAGGGGTATACAAAACCCTATTAAAGGTATATTGAGCTTACAACTCTTATAATCAATAATTCAGTAACAAAAATTATTCTTCAAGGGTGAACAATACAAGTATATGCTATGCTTTGATAGTGGTAGTTATTATTCACAATAGCCTCTATCAATTACTGATCTCACCTCTTCTATCATTCATCACTGATATCCCAAATTTGCATCCATGTCTTCATACATATCTTTCGCACTTATCGCTTCCACAAAACACTCTTTATTTATATCTATTTAGTCATCGAGTCAGCTCTTCAAATACAACACAAAACATAATAATTACTTATAAAAATGATAAATGCTAAGTCATAAATCTTATATTACCAAAGTTTCATAAATATAAAATCTTCATCTAACTTGGCATGTCTCCTTTCCATCTATCCTTCCCTTAATCATCACGACTGTTCATATGCCTTGTTTCACTATTCCTATGTCTTTGCACACCTTTGTATCATTATAACTTATTGATATCAACACCAAAACACATACGACCTTAATTGAAGCTCATACATATCCCAAAATATCTTCCTCTATGTTTGCAAGCCATAAAATAACACATATTGTCTTCACTGATCAAACCAATACTGCAGTATACTGTAGGTTTGATTATGTACTTAGTCAATTTCATGACTATGTCTCCAACACTCATACTTACTCCATGCGATCACTATAACATAAGTATTTCCATAATTGAAAACCCTCAAGTAATTCTCTGTGCACTGAAAACATCACTTTCCAACAACCTCTCCCTTTGGCATTGATCGCAACACTTAGCAAAAAATGACTAAGTGTCAAAAAAATAATTGTATTCTTCCTTCTTCTTCATACATATACATATTCTTTTTTTATTTACAATTTTATCTTTCTCTTTTTTTCTAAAAACTTCTTCTCCTCTTATCATTTTTCTCTTCTCTTCTTCTCCCCCTTTGACATCAATGGAAAAGGTACTCACAAAACTTTAAAACTATAAGCATGTATGTCTTAGTGCTTACTCACCAGATTCAGAATGTCTTGAGAGGAATCTTCCAAGGTATTTACTTCATCATTCCATGATTTAATCAGTATTTGAGTCACATGGATCACTCCATTCATTGCATAAGATGTTTTCTCTGCTACCTTAAAATTAGTGGGTACAAAGCTCATTGATTTCTCAATATTTTCCATCTTAGTGACATGAGCTTCAAGAATTGATAGCTTAGGAGTGATTATACTCTTTAGCAAACTAAAGCTTTCCACTATTCTCTCTTTCTTTGTATCTAAGACATTTAATGTGTCCAAAACATTTGATGTTTTCTTATCCATTTATAACATAGTTTGTGAAGAGGTCTCACAACTCTCCATTGTGTTATTTAATACAGCCCTGTCCTTGGCTATGATTTCATCAATTTTCTTTATATATATAATGGGATTGATGTAATAATTATAGAGTTTTATTCCTTGTGCCACATAGGTTTTGGCCTTAATTTTGGTTTCTTTTAGAATGTCTAAGTCCCATGAGATGGACTAGCAAACTTCCTTCAACTTCTTTTCCAAGTATCTTTTCTTAGCCTTTTCCTCTACAATTTTCAATAGTGACTCAAAATGGTTATCAAAGTTGTCCAGTGCCAGTTGAAGTTCTCTGCATCATCTTTTCCTTGAAATTTAATAGGTGTAGGGAGTATTTTATTTATAGTTTATGCTTCCCTAGTGATTACCTTAACCTTCTTATCCCCTTTTTGATCTAATGAGGCAAGAGAAAATAGGAAGGGCCAGGAATGGTACACCCTAACTAGATCTACCTTTCTCAACAACACGTGGAAGAAACAATAGACAATAGTGAGAGAGAATGCAATAAAATTTTATATATTATTTTCAAATTGATTCATAGATGCCAAACTATAAGACCTTGCCAGTTTAGGCTAGATATTATAATCAAGTACAAACATCCTCAATCATGCGAGGATCTATCAATAATCTCTAAACTTCTACCTTCTATCTTCTATCCAAAAATGACTCCTAAACTCTAACAAAACAACTACATTTATACAAGAGGCTACCGAACCAAGTCAGATTTTAGATCCATAATCAATGGAAGGAATGACCAAATCTAGGTCTACATGCTTCCCAATGATGGATACCAAATTTAAATCCATGACCCAAATTAGCTGCACAAGTCCACCTTAAAGAAAATCCAAAACAAACAACTCAGTAAGCCAGGAAATTGAGTGCTAGAAAAGCATCATCGAGGACCAGGGAAATTCACCAAGTGCCAAAGAGATAACCAACCAACATTGGCAAGAAAAGGAAACTGAGCAACACCAGACCAACTCGGTCAAAGCAGGAACCGAGCAACACAAACAAACTCAAATATGTTTTTGGTGACACAGGATTGCCAAGGACCTAAGATGCCCCTGCATAAGACACCTGGGGTTATTTTGAAATGATTCTTTGAATCATTTAACATGTATGATCTGAGCTGCATCCAACTTAAACTGTGAAATCCATGAGCTATCTTCAATCGGTCTATTCTTCCACTTTACCAAATATTCCATATGTTGTTTTCCTCTTGTACTTCTACCAATTCTTTGCTACAAAATCTTTTCAAATCTTTCATTTTGCTTCTTAGGATAATCCATCAGTATGGTCATGTCTTCTTTAGATTCATGAAACTCATACAAATTATTAATGTTGAATATAGGTGATATATCCATGTCATCAGGTAACTCAACCTCATATGCATTTCCACTATCAAATTTTCTCAAAATCTTGCAAGGTCCAAACTTCTTCATCTTCAACTTCCCATATGTTTCAATAGGAAATCTGCCTCTCCTCAAATGAACCATCACTTCATCACCAACATCAAAAGTATTATGTCTTCTTGATCTATTAGCTCTGTCTCTCCTAAAAAATGTCTCTCAAATATGATATAGCTCTTGGTTGTATGCCATTTACAATCTCAAAAGGTGTTTTTCCAGTACTCCTATTCATTGAATTATTGTATGCAAACTCTTCTTGTGCCAACATAGAATCTCAATTACTCAGTGTGTCTCCAACTCAACATCTCAAAAGATTACCCAAACTTCTATTCACAACTTTTGTATGTCCATCTATTTCTGGGTGAAATGTAGAACTATATTTCAACTCGGCACCCAACTTTCTCCAAAGAGTATTCCAAAAGTATCTAACAAATTTATTGTGTTAGTTAGAGATAATACTCCTCGATAATCCATGCAATCTGACAATTTCCTTAAAGAAAAGATCTACTAAATGTATTGCATCTGATGTCTTTCTACAAGGTATAAAATGTGCCATTTTAGAAAATCTATCCACCACAAAAAATATAGAATCATTACCTCTTAATGTCTTCAGTAAGACAAGAACAAAATCCATATTGATGTTAATCTAAGGTTTCTCAGGTACAACAATCGGTGTATACAATCCAGTATTCTAACTCACTCCTTTGGAAACTTGACAAATTCCACAACTTTTCAAAAATTTCTAAACATCTTTATAGAACTATAGCCAAATGTATTTCTCCTTAAGAAAATTCAATGTCTTATCAACACCAAAATGTCCAGCCAAACCACTACTGTGTCTCTCTTTTATCAAATAAGTTTGTATTTCTCCTCTCAGTATACACAACTAAATACCTTTAAAAACATACCTCCTTGCATAAAATATTCATCCCATTGAGTACTTTGTTGATCTTGAATAGGTACTCTACACTTTCTCCATGACTCAGAAAAAAGCAGAAAGGTTTGATCAGAGAAAGTTTGATTCATTGACCAATGTGGTGCCTTATTTGGTAAACTAGCTCTAGGGATGAGATCCATGCAATGATCAATGATTCTCTTCAATGGAAAACCATCAGGTACATTATCAAAAATAATTTCACTATACTCGATGAGTAACTTATCAATCTTGTTGTTGGTGATCTTTTCTTCAACATCTTGGATATAGGCCTAGTGACTTTAGCAAAGTTTGTAACAAATCTCCTCAAGAAATTGACCTAACCAAAGAAAGACCGAATTCCTTTAATATTCTTTGGCCTTTGAATCTTATCAATGGCTACCACCCTCTTAGGATCAATTCTGACTCCTTGCTTTCCAACCAAGTGTTGGAAATATTCAGGAATTAATCGAGTTACTGAGAGGGGAGGGGTGAATCAGTAACTCCAAATTTTCTTACTTTTTTTTTAACATGTAATTTACTTTTTAACCTTTGCATACAGAAAGCATGAAACTTAAAAGCATTCACAATAATGACACATAGATTTGGTTACCCAGAAACCTTCCAAAAGAAAGTAAAACTGGGGTGGGGATGAAACCCACAAAGCTTTAATACTGCAGAATAAAGTTGGCCGGTTAAGGCTTACAATTTGATCACTTCTGATGATCTGCCCTGTTAGGAGCAATAAGGATTTCTAAATCCACCCTGTTAAAGGATTTACAAGACATACAATGAAGTATGCACTCGGTAAAGAGATTTTACAAAAGACTGTTAAGTCTACCAGGTTAAAGGATTTAGTACTGATTCACCTGTTAGAATGAAACAGTAGATCTCTTGCTTTGCAACTGGATTGCTGATTGAGATTCACTGATGTACTAATCACCTTCTATGATGAAATTGTCTTTGCTATACCTTATACTTCTGAAGCCTTCTGTAATTCACTTATCTCTGCCTTTCTTTCTCTTTCACATATATTCTACTTCATACATTTCATCCTTCTTTTTATTTTTACAACATTGTTTATATACAAGTCTTAAACAATTAATTACAATTACAATTACACAGTCAGCTTGACAAATAAACATAAGTGCTACTAAGTCGGCCCAAGTATGGTTACACGGTTCCTACAAACTAACTCGGTGACTTTCTGATACTCAGCATCCACTGCATTACTCAGCATCGTCATGCACTCGGTAGAAGTGAAGGCACGGTTCATACTGATCACTCGGTAGGTTTTGAACTCGGTAAATACTGGTGACTCGGTAGACATGATGTTACTCGGTTTACACTGTCCTGTTCGGTTTGTACTAACTTGCTCGGTTTGCACTGTCTGCTCGGTTTGCACTGTCTGCTCAGTTTGCACTGTCTTCTCGGTTTGCACTGTCTGCTCAGTTTGCACTGTTTGCTCAGTTTGCACTGTCTGCTCAGTTTGTATCCAGAATGCAAATAAGTGTTGTCACTAGTGGCAATTCTGCTTAATGCCAACAATCTCCCCCTTTGGCATTAGTGACAAAAACACTTATTGGCCAAAATTTATATACACGAATCATGCTAAGTTTTATTTTGATTTTTCAAAATTTGTCTTTGTTATAGGGCTTTATACATTGTCTCCCCCTTTCAATGTGCTAACTGTTTCTTATACAAATCTATACATATCTCTCCTTCTATACATATCTCCCCCTTTTTGACGATAATGCCAAAGGTGCATATACAAGTTATTTACAGAGAGAATCCAAAATTTGATAGAAAATCAGAATGTACCTTCATTATTAGTGCCAGGGTTCTGTCCCAACTTTCTTGCAGGATCTTACATGTTTGTATAGCAATTTGGACTTCTGCAGAGAGTTCAATCATGTGATCTGCTATAGAGAACTGATTGTCATGAATCAATGTTTTGGAATGTTCAATGTGCTTATACATTGTATTCATGATGGGAAGGATCATGTGTTAGATGTCTAGCAGTGTGGACCAGATCCTTGTGTCTTCTTTCAGTAGATCAGACTGCATATTACATAGGTGTGAAATTTTCATGTGATGAGAAGAGCTTGAACTTGGTTCAAGTTGCAGCTTCTGTATGCTAATCTTCATATCCTCATCCATTTTATTCATTTTATCCTTAACATCCTTTGTGAACTCGGCAATATTGCACAGTCTGGCCAAAAGAGAGGTAGCATTCGAGTAGATAGATTCAATGTTAGACAAAACTGAAGATAATTCCACTTGGTTAATAGCTATGTGTTGAGCAATGTGCTCAAGCACTTTATTGTTGAATCTCTTCTCGGCTCTTTCAACTAACTTTTCTGTCCCGGATGAATCCTCATTGTATTTCTCAACTGCTTCTACTAATTGTAACAAAACATGCTGGGAGGAGTCTACTTTAATACCTAATGCATCAGACAAAATGTCCTTAGCATCCTTGATGATTTGATACTCCTTGTCTCTCTCCTCTTTAAGCTTCTTTTGTTTTGCTTTCCTTTGGAGGATCTCACCTATATTTTGCATTTGGTCCGTTGATAGATTTGCAAAATCTAATGTAGGAATCTCTATCTCTTCATCTAGGTCTATATCCTCTACTATATTTTCACCCAAAAATTTTATACTCGGTAGAGCCTTAGGCTTATCTGTACTTAATGCTTTGGTAGTAGTGACAGTAGTTAAAGTAGGGCTGGCTATAGATACTAGCATACTTTCTACTAGAGAACTTAAAATATTTACACTTGAAGATTCAAAAACTGGAAAACTTACTGCTGGAAAACTTGATGGTGCAGGAGACTGCAGCTTGGTAAAAGAAATGGTAGCTGCTTCTGTTGTTGCTATGGATGATTGGACAAATGTGGAAGTTGTCACAACCATGCTTGAAGGTGTCTCTGGGTTGGATGTAGAGACTTTCACTGGAGAGGTAGGAAGGGATGCAATGACTTCTGCTGCTATTCTCACAGTATCATCTACCTCAGTGTCTTCTTCTTGTTCATCACTATCATCTTCAATATCTTTTATTATTACAGTTTCAATACTCAGTTGGTGAAGGTGGTATATGTTCTTCCATGTGGCATTTGCAGCCTTCACAACTGATTCAATATTGTTGATCAAAATCAAACAAGTATTGAACTTCAATGTCATCTTATTTTCATTTTCTTTTAATGCCTTCTTTACTTCATCATTATTCAAGCTCGGCATCAACTGTCTCAGGTTTTGATCAAATATGTCTATCATCATTTGCTTTGCATTACTCCATCTCATTTTTATTGGATTCAATAGAACTGCTGGAACCTGTGGGGCAATTTCTTCAGGAGAGTATTTCCACTATCCCATCTTCTCAATAACAACATCTTCTATTTCCTTCTGTTCTGCTTCCGATCTGGTTTCATATCTTAAGGATTTTATGTTACTTACTCTAGATCCTGATCTATCTCTAAAGAGTTTGAGCTTTTCTTGAAGGTTTAGAGGGGGCCTTTTGAATACTATGTCTTTATCTGCCTTGTCTGCCTTGTCTTCCTTGCCTCTTGTATTTCTCCTTGTAAACACAGCAGTGGGAGGCATAGTTGCCTTAGTGATGAAAACTTTTCCTTTCTTCTTTGCAGGTTCTGGTTCCTCTATTTTCTCATCCTTTTCCTCTTCTTTTTCATCTTTTTCTTCTTTGTCCTCGGTTATCATTTGCATTTTGGCTATCCTCTTCTTTCCTTTGTTTACCGCCTGTGGAAGCTTTATGCTTAGTTCAATTCTCACCTTAGCTTCATCATATGTTCCAAAATATGGAGCTTTGGGATTGACAGGCTGATTAAGAAGAGCTTCAATGATATTCTTGGTTTCATCAATATTTACCTCATAAGGAAGAGGTTTTACATATACAGTCCTCGGTTTAACTGCTTGAATATACACATTATCACAATCCACCATAAAACAAATGTCATCTTTGTAATCTTCCACCAACTTCTGTGGAATCCGAAATCTGTCATTCATTTTCTCTTTGAAAGACTCAAAATAATTATCCATGATGCTTTCAAAGTTTTCACCCATTTCTGAGATGTATTCATTTATTTCATAGAGGACTGGCACATCTTTTCTCCATACAACTTTTCCTTTAGAAGGGAAGAATTTCTAAACATAGAAGAATAAACAGACCAACAAGGACCCAAACTTACATGGATTGTTTTTGGAAGTTTTAATGCTTTCCATGTTTTTGTTAAACTACTTTAACAATAAGTCTGCTAGGTCAAATGTCAAGTTATTCTTGACCACTTTGTATGCTAGGTCAATAGCTTCACAGGAGACACTGTTCTGTCGACTAGAGCTGTAAATCTTATGGGCAATAATGTGTGTACCAAACTTCAGTTCAGCGTCGGTAATGCTTCTAACTTTCATGCCTCTACCATCCCACTCGGCTAGGGTTTTCTTCTCTAGTTCCGTCCGACCTAGGGTTTTGGTAGTTTTAGCTTTGTTCAACATGGGAAGACCAGTGACTTGTTGAATCATCTTCTTTGTGATCTCAATAGGTTGCTCAAGCCAAATCTTGCCATCATGTACACAGCTGAGAATATATCTAACCCATTTATCTCGAAAGTTTCGAGGTAGATGTGCAATGTGAACTAAACCTTTATCTTCTAGATGTTTGTGCTCGGGTTTCAGAATACCATCCACACATAGTTGCTCACGCACAATATCTAGTTCTAGGTTCCCCATTTCATGAATTGAATAGTTAAAATGATTGCAGATATCGTTAATAAGTAGTACCTTAGGAGGAATCTGAGATTGAGCTCCGTTCGGATCTAGGGCTGCTGCAATTGCGGGCACGATCTTAAAATCTGGTGCTTTCCACTCCCCTTGGACTAACATATCAGATCCTTTCTTCGTTGAAGTACTAGATGATGCCATGGTAGCTCATAGAAAATTCCTTTCGCAAAAGTATTGAATCGCTGGGTTGCTCTTGAAATTTTTTGCTCCCAAAGTGCTAAAGATTCACGGTGAAGAATGAGTTTGATTACTTGCTTTTTGTTTACAACTCTGTCATTAATGCTCATTTCAAATTATGGTATGAATTCTGACAGACTGTCACCCACTAAGAATTAATTTCTCGGAAAAGACTTTGCAACTCGGTGAACTCGAGAATTCATATTGCTCCGACCTCGTTCAGTAAAGACGGGTACCGACCTTGCTCGGTGAAGACTGATACCGACCTTGCTCGGTGAAGACTGATACTGACCTTGCTCGGTGAAGATTGATACCGACCTCCTTGTGATCTCACTGCATCTTGCATGCTGATTTAGATCTTTCTTTTAATTTTGGTTCTGGAACTGCTTGAGATTGGTCTATGAGAATACAGTTCCAGTGCTTCCTTGGAAATTTAGTTTGAGTCAGTAGAGCCATCCATTCCATTACTTGGACTGGATTGCTCAGTAGCTTTAGGAATCCATTTTTGTCTCACCTGTTTCCTGACCTTAGTTGCTTCATTCTTCTTTCCTTCTTCAACTTCACTAGCATTCATGCAGTTTCTGGCTATGTGACCGAGTTTAGTGCATTTGAAGCATCTTACGGTAGTATCTCTTTTCCTTAGATGATGTTTTATGCAATTCATGCCAATGTGTCCATATTCTCCACAGTAATGACATCTACACTAGGTGTTGTAGTCCCATCCAAACATTGCATTCATAATTTGTTCTGCTGGATTAAATGTCTTGGATCTGCACTCGAATGCCTTGTGACCTTGTTTGTTGCACTTGTGACAATTACCTCTGAATCTAGGTTTTTCCCTGCATTCATTTGCTTTGTGACCAGGTTGATTGCAGCTATAACATTTTCCATTGAATTCTACTTTTTCATTGTTCCAACATTTATTTGAAGTATGTCCTATTTTACCACAATGATTACAAGTAGGCTTTTGATTTCTTTGAGTACCTTTCTTAGAGGATTCGCCTTCTTCTTTGTATCCAAGTCCTGCTTTTCCTTTTTGCCTATGAAGATTTCGCTCATACAGCTGATTCAAGTCTTCTTGACTTTTCAACATTCCTTCATTGATTTGTTTTTCAGCGTTTAGGTCATCCACCAATCTTAGATTGATTTCCTTTTCAGATCTTAGTTCTTCTCTTGTGTTTTCTATTTCTGATCTTAGATTCAGAATTTCTTCATTTGTATGAGAGATCTGATCAATTAGGTTTTCTAGCTGAAGGGTTTTATTTTGGACTTCAATGTTTCTTCCATCTAATTCATCTTTCAACTTATTTCTCTGTTCCAAGATCTCATAGAATCTTGTAGAGTGTAGCTCTTGTTCTCTTTTCAATTTTCTCACTTCTTCCTGCAGAGACCTATTCTTTTCTAGGAGTTCTTTGACAGCATTGTTTGCTTCATCTGAGTTATTTGAGGGAAGAAGATCTTCAATCTTTTCTTCAATGTAATTCTGATCATTCATCTGATTTGCAAGTTCCTTCCTTCTTCTTAGGGATTGGGAAAGATGTTCTTTTGCTTCTTTGAGTTTAGCTATGGCCATTTCCAGATCTAGCTTTTCATTTTCAATCACCTTGTTCAGTTTGAATACCTCCATTGTCTTGGATCTTTGCTCAAGCTAGTTAAGCTTTATCTTGAGAACCAATGCTGCTCTGATACCAATTGTTGGAAATATTCAGGAATTAACCGAGTTACTAAGAGGGGAGGGGTGAATCAGTAACTCCAAATTTTCTTACTTTTTTTTTAACATGTAATTTACTTTTTAACCTTTGCATAAAGAAAGCATGAAACTTAAAAGCATTCACAATAATGACACAGATTTGGTTACCCAGAAACCTTCCAAAAGAAAGTAAAACTGGGGTGGGGATGAAACCCACAAAGCTTTAATACTGCAGAATAAAGTTGGCCGGTTAAGGCTTACAATTTGATCACTTCTAATGATCTGCCCTATTAGGAGCAATAAGGATTGCTAAATCCACCCTGTTAAAGGATTTACAAGACATACAATGAAGTATGCACTTGGTAAAGAGATTTTACAAAAGACTGTTAAGTCTACCCGGTTAAAGGATTTAGTACTGATTCACCTGTTAGAATGAAACAGTAGATCTCTTGCTTTGCAACTGGATTGCTGATTGAGATTCGCTGATGTACTGATCACCTTCTGTGATGAATTTGTCTTTGCTGTACCTTATACTTCTAAAGCCTTCTGTAATTCACTTATCTCTACCTTTCTTTCTCTTTCACATATATTCTACTTCATACATTTCATCCTTCTTTTTATTTTTACAACATTGTTTATATACAAGTCTTAAACAATTAATTACAATTACAATTACACAGTCGGCTTGACAAATAAACATAAGTGCTACTAAGTCAGCCCAAGTATGGTTACATGGTTCCTGCAAACTGACTCGGTGACTTTCTGATACTCGGCATCCACTGCATTACTCGGCATCGTCATGCACTCGGTAGAAGTGAAGGCACGGTTCATACTGATCACTCGGTAGGTTTTGAACTCGGTAAATACTGGTGACTCGGTAGACATGATGTTACTCGGTTTACACTGTCCTGTTTGGTTTGTACTAACTTGCTCAGTTTGTACTGTCTACTCAGTTTGCACTGTCTGCTCGGTTTGCACTGTCTGCTCGGTTTGCACTGTCTGCTCGGTTTGCACTGTCTGCTTGGTTTGTATCCAGAATGCAAATAAGTGTTGTCACTAGTGGCAATTCTGCTTAATGCCAACACCAAGTAGCCAAGCAACTTACCTTCAATCACACCAAATGCACACTTCCTTGGATTTAATGAAATGCCATATTCTAAAGCCCTCACAAATATTTTTTCTAGATGAGTACAATGGTCTTCTTCCTTCTTGGAATAGGTAGTTAAATCATCTTGATAGACAACAAGAAAATCATCTATGAAATCTAAAAAGGAAACATCCATTGCCCTTTGAAAGGTTGCACCAGCATTTGTGAGACCAAAAGGCATTCTCACATAAACATAAGTTCTCCAAGGTGTAGTAAAAGTTGTCTTAAATTGTTTTGATTCTTTCATAATTATTTGATTATAACCAGAGAAATCATCCATCATTGACATTAATTTAGATCCAGTCACTCTTTCTAGCATAACATCCATATTAGGCAGACAATAGTTATCCTTCAGTGACCTGATGTTTAAATTTCTAAAATCTACACAAAGTCTAATGTCCCCATTCCTCTTTCTAACAGGGTCCAAATTTGAAACCCAAGAAGAATGCCTAATGAGCTTGATAATTCTAGCATCTCTTAGCTTCATTAATTCTTCTTGCATTTTAGGTGCCAAGGTAGGATTTATAGGCTTTTTTTTTTGCCTAAAGGGTTTATCATCTTCTTTTAAAGGAATAATATGCTAGAAAAAGTCTTCTCTATAAACCTTTAGGTCATCATATGACCATGCAAAGGCATGCCTGAATTTTCTCAATAACTCAATCAAGGACTTCCTTACCTTTTGAGACATTTCTTTACCAATGTACACCTTCTTAGGTGCCTCTTGTGTTCCAAGATTTATCTCTTCCAAATTCACGTGAACTTCCTTTTTAGTATCCTTTTGAACCCTGTCCTTGTTATCAAAGATAGTTTCTAGAACAAAAAGTCCCTTAGGAGCTTTGTTGGTTTTAAGTTGCAGGATCTCATTACTAAGGATAACTTCCTTTCCTTCTATAATCTCAACCAAGGCTGAACAATCTAATTCCTAACCATGATACTAATCTTCACAATTCATATACCTCAAGATATCTTGGTCATCTTCAAAGACTTGCCAATTCTCAACATTGTCTGGTATACTAGGCCTAGTCTAAATTTCAACTTTAGAAAGGCCTGCAAAAGTGATGCCACTGGGATTGATTGCTATATTGGCTAACAAATCAGCCATCTTATTATTACTTCTATCCTTCCACTCAATATTGAAGGCATAAAAACACTCAATCAAATCCCACACAACATTTCTATACTTCTTCAACCTTTTGTTCTTGGAAGCATACACTAATCTTATTTGGGACACCACCAATTTAGAGTCCCCAACAACTTTTATACATTTAATTCCATGCTTTGGTGCCAATCTCAATCCTAACAACAATGCTTCATATTCTGCTATATTATTGGTACAAAAGAAATTCAATGTGAAAGAGAACTTGTAAGTGCTCCCATTAGGAGATATGAGTAGAATACCTACTCTTGCTCCATCTTTGTAGCTAGCACCATCAAAGTACATCATCGACAAATCACCCTTCACATACATAGAACCTATCTCTTTAGCAATACATGGCAATACAGGCTCCTTTTCAAATACAATGACCTCAACTCTAAAAGCATTGACATCATTATCTACAAAGAAGGTAACCTCATTATCAATATCCTTTTGAATCATATAAGTTACCCTTGTTTCTCTTTCAATCCTAATAAACTGATCATCAATCTTGAAAGTTGCAGAAGAAAGATCACACTGCAAACAGCCACCCATGGAAGCACTCCATTTCCTAGATAAAAGCATACCATAATGGGGTGGAATGTCTACCACCAAGACACTCATAGTCAATTCTTTCTCTAGATAGGCTGCCAATCTGTATGGCATTGCATTTATAGTCCCAATGATTGGCACTTCCATATGATCCATTGCACAACATCTACCTTGATTTGTATCAACTTTGAGGCCTAACTTTTCCATAATTTTGAAAGGCATAATAGTATTGGAAGCACTTGAATCAATCATACAATTTCTTAACTTCATCCCCTTCACAATGATACTCAAGAAGAATGGATCTATATTTTTAAGGCTAGCATTGATAGAATTATCCAAGTATATAGGTGGTATGTGAGATACCAATCCTTGGACCTCCACTTCTTTCAAAACTTTGTCCTGAGGTTCATTGCATGCAACATCATTACTATGAACATTATCTACCCATGCAATAGCTCTATCCTTATGTTCAGGGATCCTCAACAATTTTGACAATGGAACCTTAATAGTTATCTGAGACAACATAGCCAACATGTCAATAGGGATAGAGGGAGGAAACTCACTCTGTTCTACCTTAGTGTCCTTTTGTTTATCTGATACATTGGTTGTAGCTGTGAGCTTTACCTTTTCAGCTTTAGCCATTGTGTTAATTGACTTTTCTATTTCATTAGAAATTTTTTCAACTCCAACTCCCTTAGGTTCCCACTTCTTAGCTTTCACATTTTTGAACCTTACTAAATGATCATCCTTTGATCTATTCTCACTGGGTTCTCTGAAGTTGGTGTTCTTCATAAACATTCATGCAACTCTCCCATTTGTATCCCTTGCCATCATACTCCTAGTTTGTACTTGGGCTATCATTTTTGTAGTAATTCTATCCATTTCTTCTTTTGAAGGTCTTCTCTAATACACATCTACTTCTTCATCGAGATCAGAATCATCCTCATATCCTAAATATGAAGTTTCCATATTGCATTCAATGTCATCATGATTTTCTTCTTGATCTAACTCCTCATTGTTATCATCTTGATATGCTGACATGGATTGTGCAACCACACAATGCTTTGTAGAATGAGGGGACTAGCATGCTATGCACCATGGTGCATTCTATACAACATTTACAAAGGATTTTTGCAAAGGATCAGGGACCATTTTATCATTATTTCCTATTGCAGTAGGGACAATAGGCTTTCCATCCTTCCATTGGGTGTTATAGGGATAATTCCGCAATCTATTCTGCCTACTGAAATTATTGTTGAATTGAAGCTTTTCATTGGCAGGAGCATTATTGATTCTATTAGTAGGTGCTTTCAAGTCTTTCAATGCATTCAGAACCTTATCCACTTTTCTTCCTCTTGTTTCTTATTCCCAACATTTCTTTCATTATCCCGTTTATACTTCTTGTCTCCAAACAACTTTGGATCATCTCTCTTTCCACCCAATTTTCCTAATATTTTTATATTGTTTTCAATGTTGACATCAATCCTAAAAGCATCTCTGAGATTTCTTGGTTCCTTGTCCCTCAACAAATATCCTATTTTTCCATCAAAGGCATTGAAGTATGTGGTCAAACAAACATTATCATCTAGCCTCATGACTTGAAATAGCTTATGCATGCCCTTCTAAAATCTCATATTAAACTTAGCTGTAGATTCATTCTAGTTTTTCCTTATAGTTTTGAACTCTTTCAACATGAAACTAGCATTGGGCCTATCACCATACTATTCTTTGAAACATTTAACAAAAGAATCCCAAGTGTCAATACATCAGTCAGTGAGTCTCTTAAACCAATCTCTAGCATCCTCCACAAAAGATTGAACAAATAATTTCATGACTACATCCTCATGTTCTATCTCATAATCATTTAGCATATCAACAAATAACCTAAGATGTTCCTCACAACTAATGGCATTATTACCAGCAAAATTAGGAACCTTATCTCTTATATCAGTTGGAAAAGCATTTGGGTAGTCAGGTATTCCATCAAAACTAATTTTCCTATAGCCTTCTAATTGCATAGGTCTTCTTTGAAAAATTGAACTAGTGTTCCCCTTAGGATTAATGTTTTTATCTACATTCCCACCCATTTGTATATTTGACTATTGTTTAGGATCAACAACTAATTTGTTAGATGTGGTAGGAATTAGATTACTAGTAGTAGCATTACTAAGTGGAACAGTAGTAGTTATAGATGGCATACCTATTTTAGTAGGAGATGGGCCATGAGTATTGGCAGATGAAGCCTTTAAGAACTGGATATTTCTTCTTTTTTCTACAATGGAGGCTTCAATTTCAGCTTTCTCTAATTCTCTAGCTAAATCTTCATCTTCTTTTCTTCTTCTTTCCATCTTTGTATCCTTATTTGAAATGGGTGGTGGGACGTTTGGCATTGTCAATGGTTTTCTTGTTTGGTGTCCCACCATCTTTTGTTTTCCTTTCTCGCCAGCAGCAAAAGCAGGCTTAGTGATCTCATGCCCATCTTTATCTTTGGGGAGGGAAGTATAGCTTTGAACCTGTCTAATCACAAGGCCCTCTTTATCAAACTCATGGTCTTGTAGCAAGCACTCCTGCTCACTTCTCAAAGCATCAAGATTGCCAAAGACATCGTGCTACAAAGTTTTAGGAGTAGAAGCAAGCATCTTGTTTCTCTCCTTCAACTCATTAATCTTTCTAAGAAGAGACTCTCTTTTTATCAAAGCATTCACTTTCTCATCTTCTCTCTCCTTTTTTAACCTCTTATGTATGGCATCTTGCTCTACCAACTATAACCTTAGTGCCCTCAAGTCATCTGGGTCTATCATAATATCATCAGAACTTGATGACACATCTATATCAATGAGGCTTTGATATGGGAAATGGACCTATCTTGGTCTCATGGGTTGCCTTATGAACATATCCTCATCAGGATCTAAATTTGGTCCAAAACCCCTTTCTCTGGCATGTTCATCCTAGCCTGTAGGTAATGAACCCTTATCTTGAAATACTACCTCTGGGGTATCATAAAATTTGTCTTTAGAGTGACCATTATCTGATCTAAAGCTTTTGTATTGTGAATCTTCCTCATTAGAGGATGCAAGTGATGCTCTATTTCTAGTATTTCTTTGTTCTCTCATGGGAGCACTAGTAGACTCTCCATCTCTTTTGATCCATCTCTTCTTTTCCTATCTAGGTAACTGTTCCAGAGTAACCTCTAGATTTTTCTTAACAAATGACCTAGTATTCCTTCTTTTTTCCATGATCTGTAGTCTATTGCACTAGTTCTAATCCTTTTGAGTCGCCACCCACCAAAGTGAGAAATCTCTAAAAATATTAAAGAAAACAATTGAATTCAACAAGAAAATAAGAGTCCACTTGATAACTTTATTCTCTAGACTCTTCATAGCAGAGTCACCATTTTGTTGGTGACTCAGATGGGCAAATCAATCTAGGTAATAAGATATTGATATTTGTCTAATGCAACCAGAGATTCTCAATAGATTTTTATTTGTAACTTTCTCCCCAATAGAGTCACCATTTTGTTGGTGATCTTTTCTTTCTACTTGCAGGTTTACACTATGATTGACAAACTAATGTCACTGACTCTATCACCACTCTAAAGTCTGCAAGGAAAAGGGCCAATTAACAATGATCAATGAGGATCCTCCTACACTTTGAGCTTAGATGCTTAGGTGGGTGTACCCTTGATTCACTTCTTGAAAGGAGTCACTAAATATTATGCAACTATACCCCATACAACTGGTTTTAAAGATTTTATCATTTAAATGTATGGTGGATGATGATGAACTACTTCTAGAGAATGGATCAGTTCCTTAACCTAGGTCATAGAGTCACGCAATAACACATATCAACTAAAAAATCCTATATCAAATACTCTTGAACTCAGAATAAGTGCTTTTCCTATTATCCCTCTCACTCCCAAACCTGATCATCAAATTCCTATCCAACTATGAACTCACTGAAACTACCTTAAAGACTTTAATATTAACTTTGTTAGGAACTCAAAGATAATTCCACAATACTCTTTGTTTACCATATGCTAACTCACTTTGTGACATTAACATATATGAGCCCAAGATCAAAACAAGAAGACAAACATAAATCTAAGATAGGAATTCAAGTGTATTCTCATTAAAATTTGCATAATCTATACATTACCAAAAAAACACAATGCTAGGAAACAAACCCCAAAATCCAAGCTCTCCTTGTTCATTCTTTTACATTGATTTTCAACATAACATCAACAACACGCACCAAAATAAAAAATTTTGCAATATATACCATTGGTCACCTTGGAATCCCAAAATCAAGATGCAACAAACTACGGATGACTAGGGTAAAGGTTTTAACCACCAAACCAATCAGATTCAATCAGAATTAATTATAGGGGAGAAAACCAAGCAACCTGGAGAAAATAGATCCTAGAATGATCTTCCTTTATGATATCTCTAAGAATAGTGTACTGAAGATCATCAATTCATCAAGTTTACCAATCTAATCAACCACCTGCAACATGCCTCAAGAAACTCCTACCCACTTTCTCATAGTACAAACCCTCTACAGTCAATCATCAAACTTTCTAGACCTAACTGCATCAGTTAACAAAATCATACCCTACCAAATCCAGCTACCCAGCATTCAATTCCAGTCCTTCATCATTGAGAAACCATTAAAATATTTGAATTCATGATAGCAATAGTTAATTAGCCAAATCTAAAATGCAATCATCGATTCTATCTCTTCCTAGTAGATTAGGTGACTCTTATTAATCTATGCAACCATTGTAAACTATTTGAAAAGTCTACGGCCACCTCAGCACCCTACAACCAATAAGAAATGAGCACCTCAGCATCACCTAATAGCGGACCCATTCTTATAAGCTTTTAAATTGGATGGTGGTCACATGATCGCATGGCTTGGAAAGATTCCATGCGATCAAGTGACAACCATAGATTTTCTTGCACTATCATTCCTCTTGAAAGATTTGGGGCCACTGACACATCCTCATCACCATCCGGCTCAACCAATCAAAACAAAACAAATCTGCAACACTTGTCAGATGGACCCACTAAGAAACATCATACCGCTAGGAAAATTGGATGGTGGTTGCATGATCGCATGGCTTGGAAAGATTCCATGCAATCAAGCAATAACTATAGATCTTGAATCTATCATGAATGCCTTTAAAAACATGACCCTACCCTACCTTATCAACCATTCTATCGAATCACAAACTAGCACATTGCACAGAGTGGGCCCAATCTGAAATCTTCCCTAAGAACAAAGTCTTGTCAGCTACCACATTGAAACACCTATCAATGGTCCCACTTTCGGTCTATCTGAACACTTGGAAGATCGAACGGTCAGTGTGTGATTACATGGAATCTTTCCAAGCCATGCAATCATGCGACCACCGTCTGATTTAAAAAGAGACTGAGAACTGGGCCCACCGGGATAGATGTCTTCTTGTCACTATACTACATGTCAGAAACTCTAGGAATAGGAAACCTTGTACAATAATGACATCAACATAATTTTAAAGGCCGACACTTAGGAAAATAAATCTAGGGAGACTTAGGCTTACAGAAAAATTAAAAGGGGGCCCCTACATAATAACCTAATGATATAACATATAAGGTGGTCATCAACAAACTGGGGCAATTCAACACATGGGTAATTGGGACCCTAGTGACTGAAAAAGTAGCACTCAATTAGAATAGGGTCAATATAGTCTAGGGTTTCTTTTCACCAACGGCTAGAAATTTTGAATTTATGAACTAGGATTTCAAGGCTAGAGGTAGGGAAAACACTTGTAGAGACCATGAAAATTTATAGCCACATAAATTTTTTTGTAGGTGCTAACACTCCTTAGGGACATTATCCTCTATTTTCTTACTCGATTTCTTAGGAATTACAAAAAAAACATACATCATTTCTCTTTAAATCCTTAACAAACTTTCTTCCCTCCATCAAGTAGACTTTGACTAATGTGCAAACATTATTAACAGGTTCTTCTATCAAAGGTAACAAGATTTATCTTCTCGCATCATCCCAAATAGTATACTTATGTAGTCTCCCATCATATATAGCATGTCTATCATTTTGCCAAGGTCTACCTAACAAAATATGACAACAATCCATAGGCATGATATCACATAACACCTTATCATAGTACTTTCTAATTTTCAGATTCACATAACATTGTTCACTTACCAAGAGTGTATGGTCATCTTTGATCCTTGAGATCTAATAGGGCTTTGGATGTTCCAACCTTTTCAACTATAACTTTGTGACCATTTCCTCAGATGCTAGATTCTTTGAGCTACCACTGTCATTGATTACCTTCCAAAATTTTTTGGAAACTCTACATCTGGTCTTGAAAAAGCTTTTCCTTATTAGATCTTCTTTTTTACCTTTATTCCAAACTTCTCTTCTTACCATCAGCTTATTTTCCTTCTCAAGTTCATTCGGTGATTCTTCTTGCACCACAACATTTCTACTACTACCAACCTTCTTACTTGCATGTGTACACTCAAATGATCTATGCCCTTCTTCTCCACAATTGTAACAAGTTCCTTGGAAACCACCTCTATTATAACCACCTCGGTAGTTACTTCCTCTGCCTCTACCTCTAGATGAACTTTCACCTTTCCACTCAGTCTTGCCTTTATCTAGAGTTGTCTTTTCTAGTTTTGATCTACTATTTTCTCCATGGGAGCTACCTCTTCCTCTAGGGAATCTACCACCTCTACCTCTTTTCCTTTTCCCATGTCTCTTATTCAATTTCTCCTTATCTTTCAATGCAAATTGATAAGCCTCTTCAATGTTCTCCAATTTTACCAAATTGATTTCTTCTTGGATGGAAACTCTCAAACCATTCAGGTATCTAGCATTTCTTTCCACATCATCTTCATCATCTTTGGATCTGATATCTAATCTATAGCATTCCTCAGTATATTCCTTTACCGAGCTATCTTTCTACCTTAAAATTTTCATTCACCTAACTAGCTTCATCTTATAATCACAAGGTAAGAACTTTCCTTTCAATTTATTCACCATTTTACTCCATACCTTGATTTTGTCTTTGCCTTTCCTTTTTCTGTCTAGTTGTAGATGTTCCCACCACAAGGATGCATTACTTGTCAACTTTGTGCTTACACTTTTCACCTTCTTTTCCTTGGGTGCATTTTCATACTCAAAGCACTTTTCCATCTCAATGATCCAATCCACCAATTAATCAGAATCCAACTTTCCACCATACTCAAGAGGATTAAAGTGTGGTGTAGACTTTAGACTTGTCAAAGCCTTCAAGAATCTTTCCTCACCCTGATCCATCATAGGTGTAGGTTCTACATCACCTTTTTCTAACTCAATTTCATCTTCACTAACATCTTCAAGACGTCTTTCTCTTCTCTGGGATATTTCAATAGCTTCTAATCTAGCAGCAATTGTCTCAATATGTCTATCAATCTTGGATCTGTATCTCTCCTCCCATGAACCATCCTAAAAAACATATGCAATTGTAGGTCAGATCATAATATGCTACCCCACAACAATTCAACTAGGGATTCACAAGAAGGAATCTTCAAATCTAGATTCACAAACCTAGATCTAGATCTAACCTAGCTCTGATACCACCCAACGTAAGAGAGGATAGGAGGGGCCTGGAATGGCACACCCTAACTAGATCCACCTTTCTCAACAATGCATGGAAGAAAAACACACAACAATAACAAAGAGAATGCAGGAAACTTTCATATATTATCTTCAAATTGATTCATACATGCTGGGCTGTTAGGCCTTCCTAGTTTAGGCTAGATATTAAAATCAAGTATAAAAGTCTTGAATCATGTGAGGATCTATCAACAATCTCTAAACTTCTATCTTCTATCTTCTATCTTCTATCCAAAACTAACTCCTAAACTCTAACCAAACAACTACATTTATACAAGAGGTTACCAAACGAAGTCAACCTTCATATCCACAATCAATAGAAGGAATGACCAAATATAGGTCCATAGGCTTCCCAATGATGGATACCAAAATTAAATCCATGACCCAAATTAACTACACAAATCAGCCTCAAAGAAAATTGAAAACAAACAACTCAGTAAGACAGGAAACCGAGTGCTAGAGAATCATCACCGAGTGCTAGAGAGATAACTGATGGACACCGGAAAGCAAAGGAAACTAAACAACACCGAACCAACTCTGTCAAAGAAAGAACTGAGCAACACAAACAAACCTAAATATGTTTTTGGTGACACAAGATTGCCAAGGACCTAAGATGCTCCTACATCATTTGACCTCTCTTTTTCCTTGGAAAATGCCATGAAGGAAAATCTCATGATTTCATCCTCATCCATACTTTCCACATCAATGCTCACTATTTTGGCCATACTTGCCAATGATAGGGTGGAGGAGGTGTTCAGTTCTTTTTTGAGCTAAAATCTCACCTCTTCTTATTTTTATACTCCTATCTCTTCTTCCCGTTCTTCCTCTTATTTTGTTTCCTTTTGTTGTTCTTTCTCTTCCTATTTTTCTTCTATTTTTTATTGCTCTTTCTTTCCTTTCTCTTCTAATGTAACCGCACTATCCAGATTTCCTTGAAAATGATAATTTATATCAAGTGAGGTGTCAAGTGATATAGGCACAGAAGTAACAAAGAAGTCTAGTTGATTGTCAACTTCACTTCCTTCTATACTCTTCTTAGTTGTCTTGGAACTTTCTCCCATTCCAAAAGGTGTAGGCTTGGTGGATTTGGGAGGTGAAGTCTTCTCTAGAATGTTGCTCATAAGAATTTGATCTAATGCCTTTTTGTGTCTTCAATTACCTCATCATATTTTCTTTCCATTATGTTTACAAAGCTGGCCTTAGTTATTAATATAGGTTTTAGTTCCTTAATTATCCTCTCCCTTTCCTATATGGAAACTACAAGCAGCATGTCTTCAATTTCTTTATTTCTTACTTGTTCATCCTCTGACTGTACTAATTTTTTTTCAATTTCCAATTTTCTATACATGTCTTTTGGTATACTTCCTTCTATTTCTAGTAGGTTCTTCTTCTAGATTAGAAGGTGTTTAATTTCTATGTCCTCTATCACTGAGTAATTTTCAAAATCATACCTCTTATATTATCTTTCTAAAGTTTCAAGTTTCTATCTCTTATTATCCTTTTCTGTAACATTTTGACCTTCAGTTTCCACAAATTCTATATTTTATTTTTCTCCACCTTTTCTTCTTTCTTCTCAGTCACCTTGTCCTCTTTTCTCTTTGTCTCTACCTCAACCTTTTGTTTCTTAGGGCTAATAGGTCTATTTGATCTTGTAGATATCCTAGGAGTTCTCATAGGTACATCTTCTTTTTCTATCTTCTTAGGAGTGACTGATAAATGTATTATATTTGAAGTAGGACTTACTATTTACTCTACTTCAAAAGGATGAGGTGCTTCAATTCCCATGCTAGAAGACCCTTATGTCATCTTAGTCCTTTCTTCCTTTATTTGTTCCTTTGTGATTCCTGCCTTAGCTGCTATGTCATGAACTATCTTTTCTATTTTCCTCTTCCTTGATCCCTTATCATGGTCCTCTCTGACCTTTATTGAATTTTCCAAGTAAGTTCCACATCTCTCTTCAGATGTATCAATTTATGATGGAAATACATGCTCTATCTTCAATACAAGTACTTCAGAATTGACCTCATACCCCATAGGGTAGAACCATTTCTTCCTAGGCTAAACTGCTTCAAAGCATACATAATCAATTTCAACCATGAAATAGATTGTGTCTTTGTATTTATCAAATAAATCCTTAGGAATCATGTATCTCTCCTTAATTTTCCTTTGTAGGTTCTTAATCATTTCAAACAATTCACCATTTATCAAATATTTTTTCTATCTCCTAATGCTCTCTAATATTTGTATCCCAATAGGTATGATGTCCTTCCATGCTCTAGGGTGCATTCTAGGAAATCTATGTTGAATATGAATGTACATATGAACCAATAGTGAACCAAATCTGAATTCTTTTGACTTATCCTTCTTAATAATCCTCACATTCTCCAAGAATTTTTCTACTAGGATCTCACATAGGTTGTATTTGGTATTTTATTTTACCATTTTGTAAGCCATTATGATTACCCCTATTGATATAGAGTTAAGTTTTCTATTGTAGTATATCTTATATCCTAATAGCATTGCTACTAATCTTACATCTTGTTTAATATATCATTTACAGTCATCAGTTTCTTGTCCCATTTGGAATGTGTTAGGGTCTCAACTTGTTTCTTGATGTTTTTCTCTACCATAGGGAGGGCTCCTGTGTTGTCTAATCCAGTTATCTCATGAATCAGCAAGCTACATATCTTTACAGGCTATTCTCCTATGTAGATGAACTAATCATGGATTTTTCTTAGTATAATTTTGAATCATCTAGTCTCATAGAACTTATTTAGGAAGGTTATATTTATGATTGATTGGTCTTCTAGGTGTTTGAACTCTTCCTTTATTTTCCCATCTGATTCAATCATCTCATCTATATCCATATAGATTTTTGCATTCCCTATAATATCATACTTATAATGAATGTAAGCCCTAATGTCTTTTGTGTGAAGGACATTGTATGAGATTTGTGAAAATGCTCCTTTCAAATCATTCTCATAGGACATAAAAGTGTGTATCTTCAAATTATACCTTGGTCTATCAACAACATCATATATGACACATGCATCCATAAAATTTGATAGATTATATGATCTAAGTACCTTTAATACACTGAATTCTAAAACTTTTGCTTCAATCGATCACTCAATGAGGTTGCTAGGTGGTTGACATGCTTCTTAACTCTATTCTCCTTGGTTTTTGTTTATAAAATGATGAAGAAATGATATGCTTCAAGGTCTTTTATCCATCGCAATGTTGGTAAATGCATTTATCACAGTTAGCTCAACTTCATATACTATCCAGTCAAACATAAATCTCGTGCTCAAAGGATATGAAACTCCAACTACTAAAACCATAGATATTGGTGTAGGAGAACCTACTCCTACTCTAGATTCTTATGAGTTCTAGTATATCACTCTAAGGTTCTTGAGACCTCTAGTCATGCTTAGGTTAGGAATTAGTATTGAGATCTCATTGTAAGGCCATAGTTCCAAGTTGGCATTTTATGAGCCATGGCCTAACTATTGGTCATTTTTATCCAATACCCTAGGTATAGGTATTTTTAATTTTTTCTATGTTTGGATCCATTAGGGATCATAAAATTAAGGATAAGACCAATTTTAGTCATTAGAATAGCAAATTGTCAAAATTGCTCAAAAGTTGTCAAGCAACTTTAGAGCAACTTTAAAAAGTTGTCAAAAACTTCTAAAAGACCCTCCCAAATGGAAAATTGGTTTAAAACTCACTTTTAACCATTGGGAGCATCCTATAAAATCCCTCATAGGTGGGTGATAGGACACACAACTTGTAATTGGCATTTTTGTCAATAAAAACTATCTATTCTCTGTAAATTCCAAGTTTTAGAGCATTGTACGAACATGTAAGAATGTGAGGGTATGAACCAATGATACCAAAGGTTCCAAAATTGAGTCATATTTCATTTTCACTTGGTCTCATGCACTGATCATGCCTGGTGTGAAAGTTATTCCATTTTCAGTGACGGGCCCTAGGATTGAGGCTTAAAATCAGGATTGGAGATTGGGCTCAATTGTTTAGGCACATTCCACCATGGGAAATTGATGCCCCTTGGTGGAATATATGTATTTTCAATTTATTTTCATATTATGTAGGTGAGGAGAGTGGATTTGTAGGGAGTTGGTCTTGCCACCATAACCTAGTTGTACATCTCTATGTGTGCACCAGTTAGAAACTAGGACAGTCCTCCTAGATTTCGGTTGAGGATTCTTCAGGACCTATAAAATCAAATTATCACTTTATTTATACATATGAACATTCTCCCACATATATTTTGTGAATTGGCATAGGGAAAAAGAGTACCTATAGTGTATTTGGAGCCCTATTTAGGCCTAATAACCGGTCTAAATGTTGTAACATCAGAGATTTCCCCTCAATTCTGCTCCTTGGTGTTAAAGTATGTTCAATAAACCCAAAAATGGTATCATAATCCTCAACCCATTCATTATCTCACTTGGGAACATTCAAAGTTATGTTCAAATTTCATTCTAGGAAGGGCTACAAGCAAGTTTCTAGGATTGTGCAGCAACATAGTCTTGTGTGTTGTTCAATGGTGAAAGAACCATTGGAACTAATGAAATAAGACCTAAATAGGCTATATAAATGTTCATTAGCCACCCTTGGTCTTATTATTCAGTTCATAGGGTTTGAATACATATTTCCTTGAAGAAACCTCTTAGTAATTCATTGATTATTGGTGCTTGGGACTTTGGCAGACCTAGTAATTAGGTTCTTTTTTCTTGTAAGGTTGTGATAACCTTAAGAAAGTCATATTTTGATACTTGTGATAAGTATATTGGCACTATACCTTGCACCTTGGGTGTTGACGATTTCAAACTTCACCTAATTGCTTACTATTTGAAGGCTTCTGCTAACCACTGCTACATCAAGTGGTATCAGAGCTATGTCTGATCCTAAGAATGAGGATATCCTTGCAAGGGTTACAAATTGTGGGTTGGAAAATATGGTAAGAGAACAAAAGGCTTCAAATAAGGCCTTAACTAAGAGGCTTCAGGAACTTGAGAAGAAGCTTGATGACAAGGACAAAGATGAGTCTAAAAATGAAGAAGGGAGTGAAGAAGAGGAGGATGATCCTAATCAAAAAATCCATGTAGACCAAAGACCTTTCATTAATGCTTTGAAGTCCATGGGAAGAAGAACCATGGAAGAAAATATGGACTTGCTAGTTCTCAATGGCAAGATGAATGATGATCTAGCATTAGACTAGATAGAAGTATTAACAACATTCTTTGAATGTGAAGACATACCTGAAAAGAAAAGGGTAAAGGTAGCAAGATCCAAGTTGAAGGGAGCAACCCTAACTTGTTGGAACTTCATCCAAATAGAAAGGGTGAAGAATGGGAAGAACATTATCAAATCATGGAATAGAATGATAGCATTGTTCAAAGAGACATATGTACCTGATGACTATGGGGTGCAACTTCATAGGAGGAAGCAAAGTCTGAAACAAAAGGACATGGATGTAGGCTCATACACTGAGGAGTTCTTGAGATTGTGCATGAAGACCAATATGATTGAAGATGAAGAAGAGAAGCTATCAAGGTACATGAATGTTTTGAAAGTATCCATTCAAGAGGAGTTGAGTCTACACTACCCTATCACAGTCATTAGGTGCTATGAAATGGCACTTAAGGTAGAGGAAAAATGGAAGAGAAAGGAAGATTTTGGCAAAGGAAAGAGCAATGATAGTGGGAAGAGTTTTAGAGGCAAAAACAACTCTTGGAACAAGGTACAAAGTAGTGGCAGTAGCAACAAGACCCCTGACCAAGGAGATAAGGAGAATGGTGACTCTAACTCAAGAGGAAACTATAGAGGGAGAAGACCTTTCAATAGAGGAAGGAAAAATTCAGGAAGAGGCAATGGACCATTGAAGTGTTTTTATTGCAACCAATTGGGACACCATGCAAGAAGATGCCCTAAGAAGAGAAACAATAACCAAGGTGAGAGGAGAGCACAACTTGTCCAAGAAGATAAATAAGAGGACAATGCTGATGCTAGAGACTTGGAACTAGAAGGAGTGTGTCTAATGATGAGGTAGGTCTTCCTTCAAGTACCACAAACCCAAGAGCCTCCATAAAGAAATAATCTCTTTAGGACAAAGATCAAGTGTCATGGAAAGGTATGCAATCTTCTTTTTGATTCAAGTTCAACAGAAAATCTTGTGTCTTGTGAAATAATTCAGAAATTAAACTTGCCTAAGAAACCACACCCTTGCCCCTATCATGTTTCATGGTTAACCAAAGGCCAACAAACTCTAGTCATAGAACAAGCTTGGATAGAGTTTTCTATTACTGACTTGAAGGACAAGGTCCTTTGTGATGTTGTTGAGATGGATGCAGCCCACATCCTTCTAGGCAGGCCTTGGTAATTTGATGTTGATGCTACCCACCATTGTAGGAAGAACACCTACTCGATCACCAAAGATGGGAAGACCTTCACCATGAAGCCCTTACTAGATAGAAAAACTAGAAAGGAACCCACTATGATTATCATGGGGGAAAAGGAGATGTTGAAAACCTTGAAAGAATCTAAGATTGAACCATTGTCCTAATTTCTAAACCCAAGGATAACATCAGGTCGGTTCAAGAAGAGCCCATGCCAAATGAAGTCAAAAATCTGCTGCAAAAGTATAAAGAAGTCAATGTTAGTGACCTACCCTCTACCCTCCCTCCCATTAGGGACATTAGTCATCAAATAGACCTCATACCAGGCTCTTCCTTGCCTAACAAGGCACCATATAAAATGACTCCATTGCAACATGTAGAGATTGCAAAATAGGTCACTGAATTGTTGGAAAGAGGGCTCATTCAAAAGAGTCTCAATCCTTGTGTTGTACCCTCAGTCTTGGCCCCTAAAAAGGATGGAAAATGGAGGTTATGCACTAATATCAGGGCCCTAAACAAAATCATAATAAGGTACAGATTTCCCATGCCAAGGATTGAGGACTTATTGGATCAACTAGGTGGTGCATGCTACTTCACCAAGATAGACTTAAAGTCTGGTTACCATCAAATCAGAATCAAGCCTGAAGATGAATGGAAAACAACATTCAAGACTATTGAAGGTTTTTTTGAATGGTTAGTAATGCCTTTTGGTTTAAGAAATGCCCCTAGCACTTTTATGAGGCTTATGAATGAGATATTCATATATTTTATTGAAAAATTTGTTGTTGTTTACCTTGATGACATACTAATATTTAGTCATAGCAAGGAAGACCATCTTGATCATGTGGAATAGGTACAAAGAAGACTCCATCAGCACAAGTTGGTAATCAACTTGGAAAAATGCATGTTTATGAGAAAGGAACTTGTATTCCTAGGTTTTGTGATCTCAAAGGGTACCCTCAAGATGGATCCTAAGAAGATAGATGCAATCATTAATTGGCCTCCACCAAAGAATCAACATGATGTGAGAAGCTTCCATGGGATTGCAACATTCTATAGGAAGCTCATCAAAACTTTCAGTCATGTGTGTGCACCAATGCTTGAAACAATCAAAGGTGGAAAGAAGACTAAGTTTGGATGGACAAAAGAAGCCAATGATGCATTCCAATACCTAAAGAATAGAGTCTCTCAATACCCTATCTTGGTCCTCCCTGATTTCAACATGGTCTCCACTATGGAGATAGATGCAAGTAATTTGTCTATAGGTGTTTTCCTAAACCAAGAAGGCAAGGTAGTTTCTTTCTTTTCTGAGACATTGAATGAGGCCAAGAGGAAGTATTCCACCTATGACCTAGAGCTTTATGCCATGGTCCAAGCCCTCAAGAAATGGAGGCACTACTTGATCCCAAAAGAGTTTTTAGTCTACACTTAAAACCATGCTCTAAGCTTCCTTAATTCACAAGAAAACCTTTCAGTCAGGCATCTCAAATGGGTAGAGTAATTGCAGGCCTATACCTTCAACTTAAACATAAAAAAGGTGTAGCAAACAAAGTTAATGATGCACTTAGTAGGAGGATTGGTCTAGTTGAAAAAGTTCAATTACAAAGTGTGGGGATTGAGTCCCTCAAGAACTTGTACTTGAATGACCCTAATTTTTTAGAGATATATCAGATTTGTATAAAGATGGAAGGCAGATATCATACTAATTTTTCTAAATATCTAATTTAGAATGGCCTTCTATTCAAGGGAGCACAACTATGCATACCCAAGTGTTCAATGAGAGAAAACATAATCAGAGAAAAGCATTGTGGTGGCCTAGGTGGTCACTTTGGCATTGACAAGACAATAGACATGGTAAAGAGGAGTTACTTTTGGCCCAAGTTGAACAATGAGGTCAAAAAGTTTGTTGAAACTTGCACAGTCTACCAACAAGCTAAGGGAATGACAACAAATCAAGGACTCTATCAACCCTTACCAGTCCCTTCAAGGCCTTGGGAATCCATTTCAATGGATTTTGTCATGGGACTACCTACAACCAAGCAAGGATTTGATAGTGTGTTTGTCATAGTAGATAGATTCAGCAAAATGGCCCATTTTGTGCCATGCAAGAGCACAAATGATGCATCTCACATAGCCAATCTCTTCTTTAAGGAAGTAGTTATAATTCATGGCTTACCTCAAGCAATTGTATTAGATAGAGATGTAAAGTTTCAAGGGCAGTTTTGGAGGACACTCTTCAAGAGTTGGGTACAAATCTCACCTATAGCTCTGTGTATCACCCTCAAATAAATGGGTAGAATGAGGTAGTAAATAGGTCCCTAGGCAATCTTCTAAGATGCCTCACCAAGAAATATTCACAAAGTTGGGATACCATACTTCCCCAAGCTAACTTTGCCTTCAATGACTCAATAAATAGGTCAACTGGCAAGACTCCATTTCAAATAGTGTATGGCTTGCATCCCAAGGGACCACTAGATTTGATGGAACTCCCATCTGATTTCAAAATTAGTGCACAAACCAAGAATTGGCAGAAATCATCAACAAGGTACCACCACAAGTGAAGGAAACTTTTCACAAGTCTAGTTTGAAATACAAAGAGAATTTTGACAAGAGGAGAAGAGAGGTTCATTTCAAAATAGGGGATAGAGTTTGGACATTCCTAAGGAAGGAAAGACTACCTAAGGGTAGATACTCCAAGTTGCAAATGAAGAAGGTAGGCCCCTACAACATATTGAACAAACTAGGTGACAATGCCTATGATATCTCCCTCCCTCCAACATTGTAGATCTCTCCAATCTTCAGCATTGTAGACCTCACACCATATAAAGTTACAGCAGGTCCAAGCAATGAGCAGGGTAAGGACACAAGCATGGAGGATGAAGACTATGTCATTGATCTTCCACAAAGAAAACTGGTGGAGATTGAAGAAATTTTGGACTCCAAACTACTCAAGAAGAATAGATCAAGGAAGTATATGTAGTACTTGGTAAAATGGAAGGGCTTACCAAAGATTGATGCTACATGGCTGACCGAGGATCAAATACAACAACATGGAACCTCAGCAGACAAGCTATACTCAAGTAGGGAATTAAGTCTTAAAGTTCAAGGGGAGTATGGTGTAGGAGAACCTACTCCTACTCTATATTCTTATGAGGTATAGGATATCACTCTAAGGTCCCTAAGACCTCTATTAATGCTTAGGTTAGGAATTAGTATTGAGATCTCATTGTAAGGCCATAGTTCCAAGTTGGCATTTTATGAGCCCTTGGTCTAACTATTAGTCATTTTTGATCCAATACCATAGGAATAGGTAGTTTTCCTATTTTATATGTTTGGATCCATTAGGGATCATCAAATTAAGGATAAGACCAATTTTGGTCATTAGAAAAGCAAATTGTCAAAATTGCTCAAAAGTTGTCAAGCAACTTTAGAGAAACTTTAAAAAGTCGTCAAAAACTTGTAAAAGACCCTCCCAAATGGCCAATTGGTTTAAAAATAACTTTTAACCATTTGTATCATCCTATTAAAGTTCTCATAGGTGAGTGATAGGACATACAACTTGTAATTGGCATTTTTATCAATAAAAACTATCTATTCTCTGCAAATTCTGAGTTTCAGAGCACTGTACGGATAGGTACAGATGTGAGGGTATGAACCAATGATACAAAAGGTTCCAAAATTGATTCATCTTTCATCTTCACTTGCTCTCATGCATTGATCAGGCCTGGTGTGAAAGTTATTCCATTTTTAGTGACGGGCCCTAGGATTGAGGCTTAAAATCAGGATTGGAGATAGGGCCTGATTGTTTAGGCACATTCCACCATGGGAAATTGATTCCCCTTGGTGAAATATAGGTATTTTCAATGTATTTTCATATTATTTAGGTGAGGAAAGTGGATTTTCAGGGAGTTGGTCTTGCCACCATAACCTAGGTGTACAACTCTGTGTGCACCGGTTAGGAAACTAGGACAGTCCTCCTAGATTTCGGTTGAGGATTCTTTAGGACCTATAAACTTGGATTATCAATTTATTTATACATATTCACATGCTCCCACATCTATTTTGTTCATTATCATAGGGAAAAGAGTACCTATAGTGTATTTGAAGCCCTATTTAGGCCTAATAACTAGTCTAAATGTTGTAACATCAGAGCTTTCCCCTCAATTCCACTCCTTGGTGTTAAAGTATGTTTAGTAAACCCCAAAAGGGTATTAGAATCCTCAACCCATTAATTATCTCACTTGGTAGATAGATTCAGAGCACTGTAAGATTTGATAGCGTGTTTGTCATAGTAGATAGATTCAGCAAAATGGCCCATTTTGTGCCATGCAAGAGCACAAATGATGCATCTCACATAGCCAATCTCTTCTTTAAGGAAGTAGTTATAATTCATGGCTTACCTCAAGAAATTGTATTAGATAGAGATGTAAAGTTTCAAGGGCAGTTTTGGAGGACACTCTTCAAGAGTTGGGTACAAATCTCACCTATAGCTCTGTGTATCACCCTCAAATAAATGGGTAGACTGAGGTAGTAAATAGGTCCCTAGGCAATCTTCTAAGATGCCTCACCAATAAATATTCACAAAGTTGGGATACCATACTTCCCCAAGCTAACTTTGCCTTCAATGACTCAATAAATAGGTCAACTGGCAAGACTCCATTTCAAATAGTGTATGGCTTGCATCCCAAGGGACCACTAGATTTGATGGAACTCCCATCTAATTTCAAAATTAGTGCACAGGCCAAGAATTGGCAGAAATCATCAACAAGGTACCACCACAAGTGAAGGAAACTTTTCACAAGTCTAGTTTGAAATACAAAGAGAATTTTGACAAGAGGAGAAGAGAGGTTCATTTCAAAATAGGGGATAGAGTTTGGACATTCCTAAGGAAGGAAAGACTACCTAAGGGTAGATACTCCAAGTTGCAAATGAAGAAGGTAGGCCCCTACAACATATTGAACAAACTAGGTGACAATGCCTATGATATCTCCCTCCCTCCAACATTGTAGATCTCTCCAATCTTCAGCATTGTAGACCTCACACCATATAAAGTTACAGCAGGTCCAAGCAATGAGCAGGGTAAGGACACAAGCATGGAGGATGAAGACTATGTCATTGATCTTCCACAAAGAAAACTGGTGGAGATTGAAGAAATTTTGGACTCCAAACTACTCAAGAAGAATAGATCAAGGAAGTATATGTAGTACTTGGTAAAATGGAAGGGCTTACCAAAGATTGATGCTACATGGCTGACCGAGGATCAAATACAACAACATGGAACCTCAGCAGACAAGCTATACTCAAGTAGGGAATTAAGTCTTAAAGTTCAAGGGGAGTATGGTGTAGGAGAACCTACTCCTACTCTATATTCTTATGAGGTCTAGGATATCACTCTAAGGTCCCTAAGACCTCTATTAATGCTTAGGTTAGGAATTAGTATTGAGATCTCATTGTAAGGCCATAGTTCCAAGTTGGCATTTTATGAGCCCTTGGTCTAACTATTAGTCATTTTTGATCCAATACCATAGGAATAGGTAGTTTTCCTATTTTATATGTTTGGATCCATTAGGGATCATCAAATTAAGGATAAGACCAATTTTGGTCATTAGAAAAGCAAATTGTCAAAATTGCTCAAAAGTTGTCAAGCAACTTTAGAGAAACTTTAAAAAGTCGTCAAAAACTTGTAAAAGACCCTCCCAAATGGCCAATTGGTTTAAAAATAACTTTTAACCATTTGTATCATCCTATTAAAGTTCTCATAGGTGAGTGATAGGACATACAACTTGTAATTGGCATTTTTATCAATAAAAACTATCTATTCTCTGCAAATTCTGAGTTTCAGAGCACTGTACGGATAGGTACAGATGTGCGGGTATGAACCAATGATACAAAAGGTTCCAAAATTGATTCATCTTTCATCTTCACTTGCTCTCATGCATTGATCAGGCCTGGTGTGAAAGTTATTCCATTTTTAGTGACGGGCCCTAGGATTGAGGCTTAAAATCAGGATTGGAGATAGGGCCTGATTGTTTAGGCACATTCCACCATGGGAAATTGATTCCCCTTGGTGTAATATAGGTATTTTCAATTTATTTTCATATTATGTAGGTGAGGAAAGTGGATTTGCAGGGAGTTGGTCTTGCCACCATAACCTAGGTGTACAACTCTGTGTGCACCGGTTAGGAAACTAGGACAGTCCTCCTAGATTTCGGTTGAGGATTCTTTAGGACCTATAAACTTGGATTATCAATTTATTTATACATATTCACATGCTCCCACATCTATTTTGTTCATTAGCATAGGGAAAAGAGTACCTATAGTGTATTGGAAGCCCTATTTAGGCCTAATAACTAGTCTAAATGTTGTAACATCAGAGCTTTCCCCTCAATTCCACTCCTTGGTGTTAAAGTATGTTTAGTAAACCCCAAAAGGGTATTAGAATCCTCAACCCATTAATTATCTCACTTGGTAACATTCAAAGTTATGTTCAGATTTCCTTCTAGGAAGGGCTACAAGTAGGTTTCTAAGATTGTCCAACAGCATAGTCTTGTGTGTTGTTCAATGGTGAAAGAACCATTGGAACTAATGAAATAAGACCTAAATAGGCTAGATAAATTTTCATTAGCCACCCTTGGTCTTAGTATTCATTTCGTAGGGTTTGAATCCATATTTCCTTGAAGAAACCTCTTAGTAATTCATTGATTATTAGTGCTAGGGACTTTGGCGGACCTAGTGATTAGGTTCTTTTGTCTTGTAAGGTTGTGATAACCTTTATAAAGTCCTATTTTGATACTGTGAGAAGTATATTGGCACTAGACCTTGCACCTTGGGTGTTGATGAGTTCAAACTTCACCTAATTGCTCACTATTTGAAGGCTTCCGCTGACCACTGCTGCATCAGATATAGACTCCATAATGTCTATATTCAGCATATCTAAGCTCACATTATCTTATTCCACATAATAAAAGGCTAGATATAATATTTTATCTATATCCAATTCTCCCCCTATGGTCATGCTTGGCCTTTTAGGTCGATATAGCAATGTTAACATCAAGTGAAGACACAGTAGCATCTACTGTCTCTCCCTGAACCAATACCTTATTAAAATATTTTATCTTGCATATATTTCCATCATCTTTATATGTTGGTTTTGTAAAATTACTTTTGAATTCATCCATGTATTTACCAAGACTTTTACCAGTATCACCAATATTGTTCTTTATAACCATGAGTGGTGGTCCTCTTCTATTTTTCATTCTATTATACCTGCAAAACTTTTCTATGTGTCCTAGGTTTTTGCATTTGAAACATGTAATTGATCTTTTGTCCTAATTAACTTGCAACTTACAATACCTTAAAATATGCCCATTCTTATTTCATTTGTATCATGTTATATTCACTATTGATTCTTCTCTGATGTAATCTTATCTTCTACTTGACTAGTCATGTTCTCTACATTCTTCTTTCTTATGTCCATATGCATAATAGTTATAACAATAACTAGTAAATGGTTTGAAAGGACCTTTACCCTTTCAATCTCTTTTCATGTGTCCAAGTTTTTTGCATCCAAAGCATTTACCTCTAAAAGGTCTGATTTGGTCTTTAGGTTCCTCAAGAGTGGATATATCTTTAATCTTTTCTTCATGTGATTCTTCAAGAGTTTTAGAACATTATCCTTCATTGTACCCAATTCCATTCATGTCTCCTTTAGATTTATGTCTCTCTCTTTGTTCAACAATTTTATCACTACTCATTTGTAACTTCTCGATGTGTAATTTGGATTGAGTGATTTCACATTTAATAATCTGATTGTATTTCTCCAATTCTAGGCATTTATCCTTGTAGTGATCAAGTTCAAATTGCATTTCTCCTATATGCATGTTTGAGCTTATTTTAGAGTCTCTTCAACTTTGTAGCTTTCATCCTTTTCATGTTAAATTTATTTAATCATTAGAAGATTAAGTTTTTCATTTTCTTGCTTGAGCTTCTTTACTTGGTCTGATGTATCATTGTCTAAATTCTCCTTGATCTTATCAATAAGGTCTTGTGTCTAACTTCTTGAAAGTTCAAGTTGTTACTTTACTTTCTTAATGAAACATTTTTCTCTTCTTAATTTGAATTTAAAATCTCCATTCTCATCCTCTTCTTTGTCTAGGTCATCAAGTGCTTCTTCAAAGTTCTCTTGCAAACTTTCTAAATCCATTATGATCTTCCTTATGTTCTTAGGCTTCCTCTCCAAGGGCCAATTGCTCTGATACCAATTCTTAGGATTAAGTTATACTGAGAGGGGGGGTGAATCAATATTATAACACTTCAACTTAAACTTAAACCAATTATAAATAAACTAAATGAATTCTGAAATGAAAATAACATAAAAACATAACACAATAACTCATAACACCATTGTTCGTTTTCGATGAAACCCTGGCCAACGGAAAACCCTGGTGGGGATGGTACCCACAACTATGCAAAAAATTATAGAACCCTTGTTAGGATATCTATCCTATTGGGAACTGAGTATTACATAGTACATTTCCTTGTTAAAGGAATCGAAACACTATTAAGGGTATACAAAATCCTATTAAAGGTATACTAAGCTTACAACTCTTACAATCAATAATTCAGTAATAAAAAGTGTTCTTCAAGGGTGAACAATACAAGCATCTGTTATGATTTGATTGTTCCAGTTATGATTCACAATAGCCTCTATCAATTACTAATCTCACATCTACTATTAGCCATCACTGGTATCTGAAATTTGCATCCATGTCTTCATACATATCTTTCACACTTATCTCTTTGACAAAACACTCTTTATTTATATCTATTTAGTCATCGAGTTGAGTCTTAAAATACAACACAAAACATAATAATTAATTATACAAATGCTAAATACTGAGTCGGGGATCTTATATTACCAAATTGTGGGTAATATACAATTTGCATCTATCTTAGAATGTCTCCATTCCATCTAGCCTTCCCTTAATCATCGTGACTATCCATATGCCCTACCTCACTGTTCCTTTGTCTTCGTATGCCTTCATATCACTGTAATTTACTAATATCAACACCAAAACACATGTGACCTTAACTAAATCTCATACATATCCCAAAATATCTTCCTCTAAGTTTTCAATCCATAACATAAGATATACTATCTTCACTGATCAAACCAATCGTGCAGTATATGGTAAGTATGATTTTGTACTTAGTCATTTTCATGACTATGTCTCCAATGCTCATACTTACTCCATGTGATCACTATAACATATGTGTTACCTTAAATGAAAAACCTCAAGTGATTCTTAGTGCACTCAAAACATCACTTTCCAATAGTTAGATTAAAGGAGACTTTGATAAGGTTTAATATATGGCGAGACTTAGGAAAAATTATAACCTTCGGGACTTTATGACATAGGAAAAATTAAATGGGCCTACAAGGTATAAATAACTTAAGCAACTTGGCCCCATCTAATGATGACTTAAGACATGTGCAGAAAAGGTGACTTAAGGATGGAAAAAGGTAATGAGAAAATAGACCTTGGGTAGGGTTTCAAGACTTAACAAAATATTTTGAAACCCTTTGAACATTTTGAAACCCTATTTCTTCATACCTGAAGAAGGATAATACCATTTTCAACAGATTTTTTTTTATTGGTGAGAAAATGGTTTAACACATGCTACATGAAAGAAATAGACAAGGAGATGATTCAAATCTCACCTAAGTGTCCAAATAAATAAGGTTAAGGTATGCGTGGTGTTTTAGATCTCTATAGTTTTGTTGACTATTAGTGATGTTGCCCAAGTGCCAGTCCCTTCTCTTGTTTTAGGCAATGTTAGAGTCATGTGATTTGGTCAAGTCTGAGTCTAGATTGCCATTAGTGAGATCTTTCTTCTCATCATCCCTTTGAGGATAACCTTAGTGCGGGAAATATATTTGCTATGCAAGTTGCATTGTGGCTAGGTGATTAGGGTTTTGGTAAACTTGTCTTCATGTACCCGATGAGAGGAAGATCTGGTATCAGATTCAATTCCTTTTTCAACTTCAGTTTCAAATTGAAATGATGGCAAGGATGTTAAGGATTTCATTTTTGGTACCTTGGATTTCCCACTGATTAACCTTGAAGAAATTTTACAGCCATATGAAAACAAGGGAGATGCTCTACTTGTACTTAGTCGCATGATCACAAGAGGTTAAAAAGTGCCATGTGATCACATGACAATGGAATGGAATGATTATTAAATACTATATAAGTTCCATTGAAAGTATCTTGGGAATGGTAGGGAGGTCGCATGATCACAAGAGGTAAAAAAATGCCATGTGATCATGCGACAATGAAGCCCGAGTGGTGAGAGAAGTTAATGAAATGACAGGAAAGATTATATAAAGTGTGCCCTACTGGACCCATATGAGCCGATGGTAGAGTGGTCACATGATCACAAGGAATAAAATAATGTTATGCAATCATGTGACAATGAAGCCTGTTGGGACCCACGTACACCAACAGTGCAGTCCACGTGCACCAATGAGAGAGTGGTCACATGATCACAAGGAATAAAAAAATGTTATCTGATCATGTGACAATGAAGCCTACTAGGACCCACATATGCCAACAACGTAGATGCAATAATGAGGTGGAATGATTATTAAATATAATATTACACATTTTGAAAATATCATGCAACAACATAAACTGGGCAAGAGTAGGTTTGATTATTTAATGTTATATCACACGCCAATGATAGAGTAGTCACATGATCACAAGAGTTAGAAAAGTACCATGCTATCATGCGACAATGGAAGCCTAGGTGGATATCATGAGTTTACAGGGAAAATTGGCCATCAAAAATATAAGTTGTGAACTGGTGACAAGGTTAAGAAGGCAGCGACCGAGCGACAAAGAATGTATTAATCAGGGAAGGCTGATCTAACCATTGAAAAGGTTATGATCATGATCTTCCAACTGTAGATCGATGGTTCAAATTCAAACTTGAAGGGTTCTAAGGGTTTTCAAATTCAAATGATGGCGCCAATGATACTTTGTGCATGTAACTGATTGGTCCAGATATGTTTCATACTCTAATGTTTTCTCCTTCTAATTTTGGAAGATGAAATTGATATTTTCAACTATTGAATGCCTGTGACTCATGAACTTCTCAGCACAATGAACTATAAGTGTAAATTTTTCTGATAATAATAATGTCAGAAAACTTGGGATTGAGGCATGAGTAATTCCATTTTCTTAGCTTTGTGTCATGTTTGTTGTGCCTGTAGGTAGATTCTCTACATATTGAATAGAAAGGAAAATTGTGTGTGGAACTATAATTCCTACTTGGATTCCATTTCATGTTAGTAATTGTAGCATAACTAATTCCATTTGCTTTCCATGTATGATTCTACTTCTATTCTTCTCAATAGATTATGCATTCTTAGAATAGATAGATTTAGATTAGAAGATATACTTAATGATAATCTATGATCAACATTCCATTGGGGATTATAGGTTATCCACTCTTTTCCTACCTGAATTATTTGTGCCTACAAATAATTTGGTTAAATCCTATAAGAAATAATCTGATGATAGATAAAAACACATTCATTGCATATCATTGCATATTTAGGGAGTTGTACCTATCAATTCAGAGGGTAGTGATAGATGACTTACACTGACCCAATCATTTGTGACATCCTTTTGTTTCTCTACACATTAGGTATTTAAAGAGTTAAAGATATAAATCTTAAGGGAGAACAAACTATTAACCAATAGTTTTTGGCGACTCTACCAAGTTTACCAAGAGTGTGAAGTAGAAGGGAAAGTTGATCTGGTTTATGAAGAACTCAAAAGGGTCAATTTCCCTATCCTAGAAGACATTTTTAGGAAAGGAAGAGCAAAATCAAGGGAGGTGAAAGCTAAGAAGCCTATAGAATTTCAATTTCCTATAGTAGTCCCTTTTAGACCAATAAGAAGTAAGTCTTCCTCTCCTCCTATTGGTAGAATTCCTATCTCTACCACTTGTAATTCATTACTATTTCACAGTGTTGCACTTCCCCTTTTAGTTTCTATTTAGGTAGTTACACAGAATATAGGATTAGAAAATATGGTTTTTCCTTGGGGAAATGCCATTGGGCCTTTGAATCTTGTGGAAAATCATGAATTATTAAAGGCTTCTAGAAAGACCTTCCCAAGATTCAGATGGTACAATCTCTACAGAACAACATCTGAGTGCTTTTCATAGAGCATGTAGTGTGGTAAACCCTCAATATGAAGATATTGCAGTTAGAATGTTCTTTGACACCCATGTGGATGATGCAACAAATTGGTTTCAAGATTTACCCACAGGTTGCATTACTAGGTGGAATGATATGAAACAAAAGTTTGAAGGAAGGTATAAGAGTGCAGAAGATGCACAAGTCCTATTATTAAAACTGGCTCAAGTAAAAAAGGAATCATCTATCTCCATGAGAGACTTCAATGCTAAATTTAATAAACTCATCAAAAGAATACCAGCTACCAGTGCACCAATAGGAGATAATCAGAAAACATTTTACATTGGTTATGTGCCTCCTAAGCTTGGTTACCAGATAAGAAGAGCCAATGTAGCAAATTTACAAGCTGCACAAACACTAGCTATAGAAATGGAAGATGATATGATAGCCTCCAGGAAATGGAAGAAGGAATTTCACACTGGATCCACAAGCAATACAACTAGTACCTCAACTAGTACAGAGGCTATGTTGTAGAAATTATCCAATGAGTTAATTGCATTGAAAAAATAGGTCACTAAGCCAACTCATTCATTTCATCAGCCTTACCAAGGATCAATATATCAAGGTGGCAATAAAAACTTGCAGATCCTTGCTATTGAAGCTCCTCCCAAAAGAAATAATATGTGTGCCTTTCATCTTAGAGTAGATCATGATGGTGACACTTATGTTGATATGATCAGATACAGATAGATGGAGGAAGAAAAAGAGCAAAGAATAGAGTATCCAAAAATTGAAGATGACCATGCTCCTTATGGTGACTCCATAAATTTATTCTGTGAGTATGAGTCAGATTCAGAGAATGGAGGTGATTGTTTTGCTACTTTGGAGGGACCTCAACTAACTGTGATGACTAGAAGTTAGAAGATCAAAAATCAAGCCTCTAATGCTATTCCTATTAAGAATCAAGCATCTTCTAATGAGGTAGATAAGGATAATGGTATAGCATCAAGTTCTTCACAAAAGGAGCAAAGAGGTAAGTTATCCAACTCCTTTGATATTGTACAATTTTGTGAAGAAGCTAAAATTCAAATATCCCCTATAGATTTTCTAAAGTCAAATCTTGATCAAATTCAAAGGTTGGTAGAACATTGTAAAAATAAAGAAGGTAGTCATATCAATGCCAATGGTAGTGACAAAAGCTAGGTCAGTACTAGTGGGAGAGATTCAGCAAATGAAGATTTTTCAATCCCTAGACTATTCCAAGAAGAAGAATCTACTATCCTTGTTACCTATTCAAATAAAAAACTAGAGCCTTTTTATATATCACTTTTTATCAATGGTAACAAATTAAGTAATTGCATCATAGATTCAGGAGTTTTAGACAACATAATGCCTACATTAGTTGCTAAAGCTTTAGGGTTTCCTTTAACCAAAGCTTTCGGTAGGTGTTATTCTATGGATGCTAAGTAGGTACCTTTGATTGGTCAAATCAAAGATGCCCAGGTTGCCCTAGTAGCTCACCCTTCTAAAAGGATGAAACTCATAATCCTTGTAGCTGATATTCCTGCAAGCTATGGGATGCTTCTCAGTAGAAGTTTCTACAAAGACATGGGAGGGGAGATTAAATTGGATTGGTCTTCTACAATCATCCAAGTGGGGGATAAAAAGGTGAAGTTAGAACCAGAAGAAAAGGCAAAGTTCACTGTGCTTAGATCAGATGACCCTAGATCATAGATTCTTTAACATAAGATGTAGTTTGGAAATTATATGCTATTCTCTGACAGCTCTAATGTTCATGAAGAATTAGATAAGGTAGGTGTTAAACAGTTATGGACATTAGAATTTGATGGAAGTTGTGCTAAAATTGGTTCAGGTGCAGGAGTAGTCTTGATAGCCCCTAATGGAGAAATAACTTTCCTAGCTTACAAGTTAGACTTAAAAAATACTAATATGAAGCCCTTCTTCTTGGCATAGACGTAGCCAAACAAAGAGGAGTTAAATTTCTTAAAGTTCAAGGAGATGCTGAACTAGTGGTGAGGCAGGTAAGAAACTAGTATACCATGAAAAATAATAGATTGAAAAATTATAGAAATAAAGTGTGGGATGAGATAGAAAGTCTGAGTGCTTTCTCAATAATTTCAGTACCAAGAGATCAAAACTCTCAAGTAGACTCTTTGGTAGTATCCGCATCTTTACTCTTGCCACACCCTAACTTTAAAGACCAAGTTTATAGAATGGAAGTCTTGTTGAGACCTAATGTACCTAATAATGAAGAATCCTGGTAGGTATTTGAGGATGATAAGCATATTCAATAGTTTATTGAAGGAACATGACCCTTTGCAGATTTGTGCTTTGAAAGTGATCAAGAGAAGGATCAGTTATCAACTGATGAAGAGAAGTCAAAATCATGTATCATCTAATTAAAAGGTAATAGAATTCCCTCTCATTTTGTTTCCTTAGAAAAACTCTTTAATAAACATGATGCTTACATAAAGAAGGAAATAGATAAAAAAGGAAAAACTTGTGGGGAGTTTGATGGGATCAATATAGGAACTGAGGATAATCCTAAAATGATAAATATTGGAAAGTGTTGCACACTTGAGGAAAGAGAAAAGATTAGGGAATTGCTAATTGAATTCTAGGATGTCTTTGCTTGGAGTTATGAAGACTTAAGAAACTTCATGAATGGAAGATTCAAACATACTGTTCCTCTTAAACTTGGGGTAACACCTGTCAAACAAAAATAGAGAAATTACAATCCTTTGGTTGAAGGGGAAATTTTCAAGGAAATTGATAAGATGCTGAAAGCTAAAATTATTTATCCTATTCATCATTCCACTTGGGTGGCTAATATTGTTCCTGTGAGGAAGAAGAATGGAGAGATAAGAATCTATGTGGACTTTAGAAATCTGAATCAGGCCTCCCTCAAGGACAATTTTTCTTTACCTAACATGGATCATTTGTTGCAGACTGTTGTAGGATCATAAATGATGTCTATGTTAGATGGATTTTTAGGGTATAATCAAATATAGGTGAATGAAGTAGATCAATATAAAATATCTTTCACTACACCATGGGGCACATTTGCATATAATAGGATGTCTTTTGGGTTAATCAATGCAGGTGCAACCTTTCAAAGGGCTATGGACTTATCTTTTGGAGATCTAAAAAATAAAATCATTGTGATATATCTTGATAATTTGACTATCTTTTCTAAGAAGAGGAAAGACCATCTAGGAGATTTAGCAAAGGTCTTGTAGAGATGTAGGGATCATGGCATCTCATTAAACCCTAAAAAGTTAGTATTTTGCGTCAGTGAAGGTAAGCTTCTAGGTCACATTGTTTCTCAAGGAGTAAAAATTGATCCTGATAGAGTTAGAGCTATTCAGCAATTGAGTCTACCATTGAGTAAGATAGGGGTTAAATCTTTCTTTGGGCAAGTGAATTTCTTGAGAAGATTTGTAACTGATTTTTCTGGGATTGTGAAAAATATAGTTGACATGATGAAAGGTAATAAAACTTTTAAGTGGACTAATGTTGGAATGAAATCCTTTGAAAACATAAAAGGTGCCATTGCAAATGCTCTTGTCCTGGTTCATCTAGATTATACCAAGGAATTCATTATATATTGTTATGCATCAGAGCACACTATGTCAGCAATATTAATGCAAGAAAAAAAAGAAGGTATACAAGCTCCAATTGCCTTCATGAGTATGCCCTTGAAGAATCAGGAGTTGAAGTATTCACAAATTGAAAAACATGCCTATGCAGTAGTGAGAGCATTGAAAATTTTTAGGTTTTATATCTTGCATTCACATTCGGTTATTCATGTACCCAATGTTGCAGTGAAAAGTGTTCTAACAGAGCAAGATGTTGGTTGTAATAATAGGGGAGCTTAGATTGCTAAGGTTCAGAAGTATGATATTGATATTAAACCAAAAAAGCTTGTGAGAGGAAATGTACTCTGCAAAGCCATAGCAGAAGATTAGCAAGTTGAAGAAGATGTTCACAGAGTACTTATGGTAAGTCTACAAGACCCCTGGTCCTCTAATATTGCATATTTTATGACATATGGTGAATGCCCAACTGGATTGACTGCTAAATAGAAGAGGGATTTGAAAAACAAAGCCCTAAGGTATGTGATTTGTTAGTCCATTTTCTAGTTAAAGAAAAAATCCTTTGAAAATGGCCTGTTCCCTGCAAAAGCTTTGTTAAGTTGTCCTACTCGACCTCCAGTCATAGTTTTATCTTGCAAAGAAAATCCACAATGTTTCATGTTGTGCGCTCTTAGCCCTATGTTCTTCCATGTGTCACCTTGCTTTAATCTAGATCGCATCTCCTAAATTGCAAAATCCAAAAAGTTATTCAAGTTCTAAGGTCTGCATGAAAATATTTTTAGAATCTGCCATAGTGTCGAAAACCCACGATGTTTTTGAAAATACATGATGTTTTCAGTTTGTGTGAAAAACCTCATTATTTTTAGCCTTATGCCTTCCAGTTTTTGTGTGCTTATCTTTTGGCATCAGAAACCTTATGTGTTTTTCATCTTTTCGATTAAAAACCCTGTGTATTTTTGACCTCACAGTTTCTTGTTTGTTGGCGTTCCCTAACTATGCAAGTGCGATAGATGGTGGGCCTGGGTCTTCAAAGGGTTTCAAATGATAGGTTTTTACATGATTGCATGTCAAAAATTTTTGACATGCGACCATGTGACCGGTTGAATCATGTCCTAGTGGACCCATCTTAGGGGGCTCTAACAGATTGTTAACGGATGTGCAGGATCAATGATGCTCGCCATACCGCGAGGAAAAGATGAAAGCTTTTTAATCTCCCCACTTTAACAAGAGTCATTGATGTGGTATGTAAGCCATTGGATTTTCTTGTGTGGGTGTGCAGTGGGACCCATCTGCTCAGTAGCACTGATGTGTCAATTTTCTATTGGTTGCCTGCGATGAGTTGGATTTCATGTCAGCCGGGCCCGATGTCAGAGATTTAAGATCTATGGTCAGCATGTGATTGCATGGAATATTCTCACCCCATGTGATCATGTGCCCACCATCTGATTGGATGCCGATGGGTTTGTTCGTAGTAGGGCCATTTGGGCTGACGTATCATCACTTGATCCGATGAGCTGGGTGATGATTTGGACTTGTCAGTGGGCCCAATATTTCTTAGGTGGAATGACAATGTAGAAGAGATCTATGGTTGCTGCATGATTGTGAGAAATATTCCTCCCCTTTGTGATCATGCGACCACCGTCCGATCTTCCCAAAAAGTAAGGCTTTTCTTGATGGTGGGTCCTGTGTGAGGTGACTTGAAGGTTGCAGTGAATGGTGGTATGACATGTGGCCAAAAGGGCGGGCCCGTGCGTGGGTCTAAGTGGTTTGGTGGTCCTGACAAATTTTCTTCCTGTTCGTTGGTTCACATAATGTTTTGGTGGTGCCCCAATTTATTTGGCAATTCAGCAAATAGTGGTCATGTGATCGCTAAGTTTTTTAGCAATGGTGGAAAGTATTTCACAAACCAGTGGAAGTTCTTTAGTCACCAGTTCACCAGCTAAAGTGGGGCCAGTGTTTTCGGTGACATGGTGTTGACATGGAGGCTTGTCAGATGTTCATGTGGCCTATCTCCTAGCTATGCGATCATGCAATAATGGTCTGACATCACCGTTGTGGAGGTAGAGGATTGCAATGTGTCACATGTTCACATAGCCCATCTCCTGGCTATGCGATCATGCAACAACTGTAGAAGTATATCGCAGTTGCAGAGTTAAAGGTGGGTCCGTGGTGCCTGTATTGCTGAGATATTTGGTTTTGATTGGCTACTTGCTAGTGAGGTGGCCGAAGACTTTTCAAAGGGGCCTGTGACTATTGTGGATTAAATGTAGGCCGCTTGATTTTTCAGGAGGAGGAAGGATCTATAGTGGTGTTTTAAAATTACTAGCTAGCTGTTGGCGCCCGATTTCACATATGATTGCAAGGTTTTTTGCAAAGGATTTCCTGTGACCTAGAGGTACCAAAATTGAATGCTTGCATGGCCAAATTTGACTGGTTTGGTGGTGCTTACTTGGTACGGCTTGATCCCTGTCTTGTTTGTGTTAACTCCTTAATGGGGTTAGGTGTTTTTGAAATTTTGAGTTTGAAGTGATCATTGTGCTTGCTTTGTAACCCTGGTATAAAAGGATTTTTATAATCATTTGAGCTCATTGGGAGTTAGGTTTTCAAACTTTTCTAGTTGTGAGTCTTCTGCCCAGTCTGAATTGTAATGACCTGTTTTGGTTTATGTTGATAATAGAGAAAAAGTTGGAGGTCTAAGCTGTAATTTGCAAGCTTGACTCCTTTGGATTGATTGTTTACACTTAAGGATTCTTCATACTTAATATAAGTACATGACTCTTGTCTCTCCTTTGTGTCAACTTAGATAGATTCTAAACTTTCTAGTCCTCTGCATATTGTTTTATGTATATGTATCCATTCTTGAGTTCTAATCTAGGATTAGATGAAATGATGCTTTAGATGGGACATAGATCTATCTTATTGTCTATGTAAGGATCTCTCATAAGTAGTAAAGGGGATTGTAGGTGTGTTTATGGCTTGGAATCTCAGCTATTGTTTGGTGTGTGTAGCATTCATGTTCTAGGAGATCTTGCCCAATGGATGAGGCACTAGCCTAAATGATTATCTCTTTATCAACAAATACTGATTGTTGTTGTTATGATCCCAAAAGCACAAGTTAAGAACCATCTTTAAGTTTTTAGTATTTGGTTGTATGTGGTTCTACCCATAGTAATAGAGAGTCAATGAGTGTGTGGTTAACACTTAGTACTTTCTTACTATCCTATTATCTGTTATTCAAACCTAGTTCTTAGTGTATGAAGTATATTTTATACTAGGTTAGGTGCACCCACCTTAGTTTTGTAGAGCCAGAAGCATAAGAGGGCATATTAAGTCCCTATAGTTGGTCTAGTTGCCTTGCAAAGCTCCCACACTTGGAACTAACCATTCCTAATATCAGTCTCAAGGTACATTGGCAACCTATTAGAGCATAAGCATCATTTTGGACACTGCCAAGATGGTGACTCCACTGGGGAAGGAGTAAAAGATAGAAAGCTCCCTTGCTTGGTTGGATCATCTCAGAGTCTAGTTAAAAGATCATAGAGTTAGATAGACAAATTAGCATTTGCTAAATTTTCTCACCTAATTGTGAGTGGCGGCTCTGATTTTATCTATTTGATCAATGTTCCTTTTGATAAACAATGAGTTACTTGGAGTTTTGTATTGGTTGGGAGAAACTCTACATTGCAAAATCTAATGGAGTTCCATGGTGAGCTCAAGATCTGCCCTGCCTTCTAGTCAACAAGGTCTTCTAGTGCAAGACTCCCAGGTACTTCTCTAGTTTCAAATGTACCTTATTAAGTGATCAAGCTCTAAAAAAGGATAAGGTGTGAATAAAGGTTGCATACTTCAAGTTTTCAGTTGTATCTCTACAAAATTCTATGGAAGTATTGCATTAAGTCAAATGTATAATCGGGGGAAAAGTCAGTCTAGGCGGCTAGGTTTTCTCAAGTTGGATAGACCTTTGGAGTATGTTCTTCTAGGGTCCTCTCACTCTTTTCCTAGTGAGCTTTTGGATCTAATTCCTATCTTTGATTGTAAGTTTGATTTAGCAATCAAATATGTCCTAGCATTCTATAGATTTATTATAGAATATCAAATTCTTGATGAGGATGTTAGTATGATGTTTTTTGGGAGATCCCTCAAAGAGGTTGCATCTAATTGGTATCTAAATCTGGCCCCAAAATGCATTTCTTCTTTAACTGAGTTTAAGTGGTTATTCTTAGAGGAGTTTTCTGATGATGATGAATGGAAAAGGTTGCAAAGAGACCATCAGCAAAAGGGGAATGAATGTTATATTCCAGAGCAACCCATATCTGATGTTGAGGGTACTTCTTCTGATGAATCTTTGTCAGAGGAGTATTTAGATTGTAATAGTGAGTAGGAATCAAGGTCAAGGTGTGCAAGATCCTCCATTCATTCAGAGATGTGTGAATGTGATTTTAGTGGTTATTCAAGTGAGGATGATGAAGGCGGTGATGTTGATGTGCCCTCATGTGAATCAGATGAAGCATGGGAGGAAGAAAGTGATGATGGAAGTGAACACTCCTTCAGTGAGGAATATGAAGATAAGGAAGTGATAATTCAATGTGATATCAATAGCTCTTCATGTGATTCTAATTGTTCTTCATATGCTGAAGGTCTCCATGGGGATGAAATGGGTAGTGAATTTAAAGTGTTTTCTAACACTTTATATGATGAAGACTATGATGATTATCAGCCCATTTTTTGTCATGATGTTCAACATGGTGCATTGCATGGAGTTATCAGTCCATTGTTTGAAGAACGTGTGGAGGTCTCATATATAGTTGAATCAGGATGCCCATTTTCCATCTATGGGTATCAGTCTGACTATTCATTTGAGGTCTAGCCGGTTACACATATGGAAATGCAAAGTCAAGATATGAATGAGGCCTTTCTGCAAGTAGAGTATGAGGCTTTTGTGTTTACAATTCAAAGAATGCATGAGTTAGTAGATGAAAATCAGTTTCAATATAGTGGCACTAATCATTGGCATGCTGAATCTTTTCTTCATAGTGAGCAAGATGGAGAGAATGTAAAAAAAATTTACGTGCACTATGAAGACAATTGCTTTGTTCTTCCTGATTTGCTGATTGAACATGTTGACATGCCTAGTGAAAAAGGTGAAAGTAAAGAACATGGTGTGCCACATGAAGGAAGAAATGAGAACCAAATCTTCGATAGAGGCAAGAACTAACTCTTGTTTGTTGCTACAGGTTTTTGTAAAAAGGATGTATATTTTGTAAATATTTTCCCTTTCCTGTCTGTTCCCTGTGTTTTTTGAGGTCTTTGTGTTTTTCCAGTGGGTGGTCTACTTCTTCCTAGAGATCTAAGGTCCTCATTGTATCTATAGGAGATACATGTCCCCAACTAGAGCCACTATTAGTCCATTTTCTAGTTAAAGCAAAAATACTTTGAAAATGGCCTGTTCCCTACAAAAGCTTTGTTAAGTTGTCATGCTTGACTTGTAGTCATAGTTTTATCTTGCAAAGAAAATCCACAATGTTTCATGTTGTGCACTCTTAGCCCTATGTTCTTTCCTGTGTCACCTTTCTTTAGTCCAGATCGCATCTCCTAAATCACAAAATCCAAAAAGTTATTCAAGTTCTAAAGTCTATAGGAAAATATTTTTAGAATCTGCCAAAATGTCGAAAACCCACAATATTTTTGAAAATCCATGATGTTTTTGGTTTGTGTGAAAACCCTCATTGTTTTCAGCCTTGTGCCTTCTAGCTTTTGTGTGCTTATCTTTTGGCATCAGAAACCTTGTGTGTTTTTTATCTTTTTCATTGAAAACCCTGTGTGTTTTTGACCTCACAGTTTCCTATTTGCTGGCATTCCCTAACTGTGCAAGTGCAATGGATGGTGGGCCCAGGTTTTCAAAGGGTTTCAAACAATTGGTTGTCACATGATCACATGTCATAAATTTCTACCATGTGACCATGCGACCAATTGACACATGTCCCAGTGGACCCATCTGAGGGGGCTCTAACAGATTGTTAACGGGTGTGCAGTGGGACATATGGAGTTGTTGATGTGGTATGAAGGCCGTTGGATTTTCTTGTGTGGGTGTGCAGTGGGACATGTCTTCTCGATAGCACTGATGTGTCAATTTTCTATTAGTTGCCTGCAATGAGTTGGATTTCATGTCAGCGGGGCCCGATGTCAGAGATTTAAGATCTACGGTCGGCGTGTGATTGCATGGAATATTCTCACCCCATGTGATCATGCACCCACCATCTGATTGGATGTCGATGGGTTTGTTCGCAGTGGGGCCATTTGGGCTGAGGTATCATCACTTGATCTGATGAGCTGGGAAATGATTTGGACGTGTTTGTGGGCCCGGTATTTCTTAGGTGGAATGATAATGCAGAAGAGATCTATAGTTGCCGCATGATTGTGAGGAATATTCCTCCCCTTTGCGATCATGTGACCTCCATTTGATCTTCCAAAAAGTTAAGGCTTTTTTTGGTAGTGCGTCCTATGTTAGGTGACTCCATGGTTGTAGCGAATGGTGGTATGACATGTGTCAAAAAAGATGGGCCCGTGTGTGGGTTTAAGTGGTTTGGTGGTCCTAACAATTTTTCTTCATGTTCGTTGGTTCGCGTAATGTTTTGGTGGTGCCCCAATTTATTTTGTGATTTAGTGAATAGTGGTCATGTGATCACTAAGTTTTTTAGAGATGGTGGAAAGTATTTCACAAATCGGCAGAAGTTCTTCAGTCACTAGTTCACTAGATAAAGTGGGGCCAATGTTTTGGGTGACATGGTGCTGACATGGAGGCTTGTCACATGTTTGCATAGCCCATCTCCTAGCTATGCGATCATGCGATAATGGTTTGACATCGCCATTACAGAGGTAGATGATTGTAGTGTGTCGCATGTTCACATAGCCCATCTCCTAGCTATGCAATCATGCGACAACTGTAGAAGTATATCATGGTTGCAGAGTTAAAGGTGGGTTCGTGGTGCCCGTATTACCAAGATCTTTGCTTTTGATTGGCTGCTTGCTGGTGAGGTGGCCGAAGAATTTTCAAAGGGGCCTATGACTATTGTAGATTAAATGTAGGCCACTTGATTTGCCAGGAGAAGGAAGGATCTACGGTGGTGTTTTAAAATTTGTCGGCTAGCCGTTGGTGCTGAATTTAACATATGATTGCAGGGTTTTTTGCGGAGGACTTCCTGTGACCTGAAGGTACCAAAATTGAATGCTTGCATGGCCAGATTTGACTGGTTTGGTGGTTCTTGCTTGCTATGGCTTGATCCCTATCTTATCTATGTTAACTCCTCAATGGGGTTAGGTGTTTTTGAATTTTTGAGTTTGAAGTGATTATTGTGTTTGCTTTCTAACCCTGGTATAAAGGGATTTTTATAATCATTCGAGGTCATTGAGAGTTAGGTTTTCAAACTTTTCTAGTTATGAGTCTTCTACCCAGTCTGAATTGTAATGACCTATTTTGGTATATTTTGATGATAGAGAAAAAGTTACAGGTCTAAGCTATAATTTGCAAGCTTGACTCCTCTGGATTGATTGTTTACACTTAAGGATTCTTCATACTTAATACAAGTACATGAATCTTGTCTCTCCTTTGTGTCAACTTAGATAGATTCTAAACTTTGTAGTCCTCTACATATTATTTTATGTGTATGTATCCATTCTTGAGTTCTAATCCAGGATTAAATGAAATGATGCTTTAGATGGGACATAGATCTATCTTATTGTCTATGTAAGGATCTCTCATAAGTAGTAAAGGGGATTGTAGGTGTGTTTATGGCTTGGAACCTCAGCTATTGTTTGGTGTGTGTAGCATTCATGTTCTAGGAGATCTTGCCCAATGGATGAGGCACTAACCTAAATGATTATCTCTTTATCAACAAATACTGATTATTGTTGTTATGATCCCAAAAGCATAAGTTAAGAATCATCCTTAATTTTTCAGTATTTGGTTGTATGCGGTTCTACCCATAGTAATGGAGAGTCAATGAGTGTGTGGTTAACACTTATTACTTTCTTACTATCCTATTATCTATTATTCAAACCTAGTTCTTAGTTTATGAAGTATATTTTATACTAGGTTAGGTGCACCTGCCTTAGTTTTGCAGAGCTAGAAGTAGAAGAGGGCATATTAAGTCCCTATCGTTGGTCTAGTTGCCTTGCAGAGCTCCCACACTTGGAACTAACCATTCCTAATATCAGTCTCAAGGTACATTGGCAGCCTATTAGAGCATAAGCATCATTTTGGACACCAACATGATCCATGATAATATTTTATATAAGAAAGCAATTGATGGTACTTTTCTAAGATGTGTTGATAAGGAATAGCAAGGAAAGTTATTGAAGTCCTTTCATGATGAAGCATGTGGAGGACATTTCTCTTCCACTGTGACTACCTTCAAAATTTTGAGACAGGGTTATTATTGGCCTAGCATGTTCAAGGATGCATACAAGTGGGTTGCTAACTATGAAAAATGCAAGTTGTTTACAGGTAAGCCTCAGTTGGCTGCTCTACCCTTAAGGTCGGTATTGATAGAAGCTCCTTTTTAGCAATGGGGTTTGGACTTTATAGGACCTATCAATCCTCCTTCAAGCTAGGGACATTCATATATCTTGACTGCTACTGATTACTTCAGCAAATGGGTTGAAGCTAAACCAATGAAGAAAACTACATCTGAGGTGGTATGTGAATTTGTCAAGCAACAAATATTGGTCAAGTTTGGAGTTCTCACAAAGTTGATAATGGATAATGCCTCTTATTTTTCATCCATAGAAATCATTTCCTTCTATTACAATAATGGGATTCAAGTAGGGCACTCTTGAGATTACTTTCCCCAAGGTAATGGACAGGCCAAATCTAGGAACAAAAACCTGATTAATATTTTGAAGAAGCTGGTTTTAGATAATCAAAAAAATTGGCATAAAAAGATATATGATGCTCTATGGGTAGACATAACCACTCCAAAAAGGGCTATTGGTATTTCACCTTTTGAATTGGTGTATGGGGTGGAAGCTAGTTTACCATTACCTTTGGAACTAGCTACTTGTAAGCTGAAAACTACAATTGAAGATGATGTCTTCAGAGATGGTTTGGAAATGAGAATTCTGTATCTGACAAAGTTGCAGGAAGAAAGGGAAGATATGGTCGATAGGATCATAGAACATCATAATCGAATCAAGAAGTTGTTTGAAAAAAAGGCAAGGCCTAGGAAATTTATGGAAGGTGATCTAGTGTTACTATGGGATAAGAGACATGAGCCCAGGGGAATGCACTCAAAATTCTAGTCCTTGTGGAAAGGTCCATTTCAAATTGTGCAGGTAAATCAAAATAACTCTTTGAGATTGGCATATCCTTCAGGAAAGTCTTTGCCATGTTCTTATAATGGGTAGGACTTGAAGTTGTATCAAACACATAATTGAAAAGTATGTAATCCCTACAAAGTAATTAGTTAGGTAGGTTTTCCTTTCCTATCATAGTTTAGTTGTTCCTTTATTATTTTGTTGCTGCTTTCCTTAGGTTAGTTCTCCTATTATCAAATTATTGGCTGTTATGTGGAACCAAAGATTTCCAAAGCTCTTTCAAGCATTGTAATGCTTAAATCCCTAGACGGAGCCAGTTGTTGCCCAAGTGCCAGTCAATTCTCTTGTTTTAGGTAATGTTAAAGTCATGTGATTTTGTCAAGTCTGAGTCTTGATTTCCATTAGAGAGATCTTTCTTCTCATCATCCCTTTGAGGCTAACCCTAGCATGGAAAATATATTTGCTATGCAAGTTGCATTGTGGCTAGGTGATTAGGGTTTTGGTAAACTCATCTTTGCGTACCTGATGAGAGGAATATTTGGTATCATATTCAATTCATTTTTAAATTTTAGTTTTAAATTCAAATGAAGGCAAGGATGTTAAGGATTTCATTTTTGGTACCTTGGATTTTCTATTGATTAACCTTGAAGAAAGTTTACAGCCATATGAAAGAAAGGGAGATGCTCTACTTGTACTTAGTCACATGATCTCAAGAGGTTAAAAAGTGTCATGCGATAATGTGATAATGGAACAGAATGATTATTAAATACTATATAAGTTCCATTGAAAGTATCTTGGGAATGATAGGGCGGTCAGATAATCGCAAGAGGTAAAAAATGTCATGCGATCATGTGACAATGAAGCCTGAGTGATGAGAGAAGTTAATGAAATGACAGGAAAGATTAAATAAAGTGTGCCCTATTAGACCCACATGAGCTGATGGTAGAGCGATTGCATGATCGCAAGGAATAAAATAATGTTATGGGATCATGTGACAATGAAGCCTGCGGGGACCCACATACACCAATAGTGTAGTCCACGTGCACCAATGAGAGAGTGGTCACATGATCGCAAGGAATAAAAAAATGCTATGTGATCATGCAACAATGAAGCCTATTGGGACCCACATATGCCAATAGTGCAGATGTGATAATGAGGTGGAATGATTATTAAATATAATATTACTCATTTTGAAAATATCATGCGACAACATAAACCGGGCAAGTGAAGGTTTGATTATTTAATGTTATATCATGCGCCAATGATAGAGAGGTCGCATGATCACAAGAGTTAGAAAAGTGCCATGTGATCATGTGACAATGGAAGCCCAAGTGGATATCATGAGTTTACAGGGAAAATTGGCCACCGAAAATATAAGTTGCAAACTAGCAAGAAGGTTAAGTGGGTAGTGACTGAGTGACAGAGAATATATTAATCAAGGAAGGCTGAGATGACCATTGAAAAGGTTATGATCATGATCTTCCAACTATAGATCGATGGTGAAAATTCAAACTTGAAGGGTTCTGAGGGTTTTCAAATTCAAATGATGGCACCAATGATACTTTGTGCGTGTAACTGATTGGTCTAGATACGTTTCATATTCTGATGTTTTCTCATTCTGATTCTGGAAGATGAAATTGATATTTTTGACTGTTGAATGCCTATGACTAATGAACTTCTTAGCACAGTGAACTATAAATGTACATTTCTATGATAATAATAACGTCAGCAAACTTGGGATTGAGGCATGAGTAATTCCATTTTCTTAGCTTTGTGTCATGTTTGTTGTGCTTGTAGGTATATTATTTGCATATTGAATAGAAAGGACAATTGTGTGTGGAACTATAATTCCTACTTGGATTCCATTTCATGTTAGTAATTGCAACATAAGTAATTCCATTTGCTTTCCATGTATGATTCTACTTCTATTCTTCTCAATAGATTCTGCATTCTTAGAATAGATAGATTTAGATTAGAAGATATACTTAATGATAATCTATGATCAACATTCCATTCGGGATTATATGTTATCCACTCTTTTCCTACCTAAATTGTTTGTGCCTACAAAAAATTTGGTTAAATCCTATAAGAAATAATCTAATGATAGATAGAAACACATTCATTTCATATCATTGCATATTCAGGGAGTTGTACCTGTCAATTTAGAGGGTAGTGATAAATGACTTACACTGACCCAATCATTGGTGACATCCTTTTGTTTCTCTACACATTGGGTATTTAGAGAGTCAAAGATATAAATCTTAAGAGAGATTAAACTGTTAACCAACAAGTGACTCACACTTAGTCATATATCTAGGCAATGATGGTCGGTCATCAATGCGACCAAGTCATTATGTAAAGGCCAAGCTATGTAATGTTTAATTACCAAGTAGTAATACTGCATACTAACTTATGGTCACTATGAATTTTTATTGTATACCAAGTCTAGTTCTACCATGTCCTATATGCAATGATTACCGAGCTTCAAAATTGTCAACATATGCCAAGTACAGTGAATGCTAAGTATCAAAAACTGCATTTGCCGAGTTACCCAGAGAATGACATAAGAGTTTTTTTTGGCATAGTGATCGAGGTAACTAGTTTTGGCCGACATCCATGTTTTTTTATTTTGTATATTGAGATAATTATGGAGGTAATTACACATCAACTTAGTAATCATTGATCCCTATGTAATACCTAGAGCCAATAAGAGATTAGTAAGACTTAAGCGGCCAAAGGAATTAATCTAAGCAGTAGATCTTGAATCAGTAAAATGTTTTGATGATTATATAAGGTCAAGATCTAAACCCTAAAACATAGTAGAAAGGGATAGCGAATGTGAAGGGTATAAGAAGATAGGTATGATTTAGAAAAGAGAATTATTTAGAGATAGAGTTTAGTGACCGAGCTAAGCAGTGAAATCATAGAAAAGAGATAGATATTATAGATGAGATCAACATCACATAGTAAAGAGAAGATCTATTATCAACATATAGTGTAAACCAAAGTATCTGGTACTGACACATTCTAGCCAGTGTATCAGGGTAAATCTCTTAACCAAGTGCTTACTTTATTGTAAGTTTCAAATCCTTTAACAAGGTAGACTATATAAGTCTTTTAGCTTTTAACAGAGTAGACCCCTCATAGGGTAGATCAAGTTTTGATCAAATTTTGTAATCCCTAATAGGAAAATTTATTACTATAGTAGTGAATATTTGTGGGTCTTATCCCCACCCCATTTTTACCTTTCAAGGGTTTCTGGGTAACCAAAATCTCTATGTTTTGAATGCTTTCATGGATGATGTTTTTGTTTGTTAGTCATTTGATTTTATTCAAATATTGGTGATGCTATGCAAAAATTTTATTTATGTTACAATGGTTTAGTAGGTGATTTCTGATTCACCCCCCCCTCTTAGTATCACATTTCCCAATTATATTTCCAACAATTGGTATTAGAGCTGCAAGGTTTCTCATAGAAAGTCTAACCACTTAAAGAAAAAGATCTTGAGATGGAAGTCTATAAGCTGGGAAAGGTAATAGAGAATTAGAAAATTGATTTACAACTAGCATTACAACAACTGGAAGCAGCCAGAGGTGAACTGAAGAAACCCTTGAGCAAAAGGAGAGAAATTGATATTCAACAAAATGAATCACAATATCAAGAAGAAGATACCACTGGATTATTTAACAATGGAAATACTAGAGAAAGTGACAAAGCCATAAAAGAGCTACTGGAGAAGAATACCATACTGAATGATGACATCAGGAATCTAAAGAGAGAACAGGAGATTCAATCTGTTAGACTTTGTGAAGTTGAACAAAAAAAGAAAGCTGAAGATGACAAGATAATGGATGAAGAAGACAAAAGAAAAATGGCAATGAGACTAGATGAAAGGAAAAGTGACATGCAAAGGTTGACTCGTAATCAATTGGACATGGTAAATCAACTACTTCTAGTTAATCAAGATTTGGACAAGAAAGATATGGAAATCAACCAAGTGAGATCTAAGAGTGATCAATTAAAGAATGAACTTAGAACTAAAAAAGAAATCAATGAAAGGATGAAAAAACCTAATGAAGCTACAAAATACTTTGAAGAACTATTAAGGTCACCTATAATATTTGATGATAGATCTAGACTTGCACTAAATGAACCTGCTTCATCTACTGAAGATGGAGAATTATCAAAGAATGGAGAACAGAAGAATGCAAAACCAAAGAACAACAAGCCCACATGCCATCACTATGGAAAGCCAGGATATACAACCAACATATGAAGAAGTAAACATGGTAAGTTTGATTCAAAACCTAAGTTCAATGGAAATTTCTTTAACTGTAAGAAACATCGACATCAGGCACATGAATGTAGGTCTAAGGTTAGTAACCCACCTACCTCACCTAAATTTCCAGGCAATTGTTTCAACTGTCAGAAGTATGGGCATAGAGCATTTGAATGCAGGTCTAAACCAAGATGGTCATCAAATGAATAGACTAAGTCACCTATGAAGAACAACTCATACAACTGGGATTACAACACATGGTATAGTTAACATTATTGTGGAAAATATGGACACATTGGAGAAAATTGCATGAAGACTCATTTTAGAGGAAGATCCAAAAGATGGATGACTAGAAGCATGGTATGTTACAAATGTAATAAGATAGGTGATCTTAAGAAAGACTATAGATCACTTATACTGAGCAATAATCAAAATCAGAGTGAAGATATCCATGAAAAATTGAAAAATCAGATGGATAAGACATGGAAGAAGAAAGAATAAGGAAGCACTAGTGAAGCTGGCACATCTGAGGTCACCCAATCCAATGGATTAGGTGATCACACTTCTTCTAATTAAGCATAAAAGGTATGTTTGGAACTGAATATTACAAAGCTTTATTTTACATCAGTTCCTAACATAAAGGTTGAGTAGAAGTCCAATCTACATAGTTAAAGATGCATTAGGACATATTTGAGCGAAATAGAAAACTTTATTTTTGATACCAAGTGATAGTATTCTGACCAAGATATTAGTGTATGCCGACAACCTGTGATGGCCAAGATGCTATAGGTATCGAGCTATGTCATAATAGTTATATTCACCGAGCTTATGTTAGCTGAGGTTAGCATGAGTTTTCCAAGATAGTTGTATTCCACTCACAAATTCTATATGAAGGATTTATGAGGCCCTAATTTCACTTTTTGGAATCTATAAAGTAGAAATTTGTCATTCATTTCATTTCACCTAGTGATTTGAGATTTCTTTGAGTGATTCTAAGCATGAGAAAATAGTTTATCAAGTCAATTCTGAATCTCTATAGTGTGCCGTCGGAAAAAATCATCTACATGGTACTTATGAGAAAAAAATACATACCAAGCAAACATTTCTTTCTGAAATTTTTAAATTTGAAATGGCATCATCATCTGCTATAGTGAAGAAACAAGGGATGGAGGTTTTCAATGCGCAATTGGTAAGGAATGATGTATACAAGCCATGAATCTTTAAGACAATTTTAGAATCCACAATTAAAGGAGATTTGAATGGAGCCCTATCTTCAATTCTGAAAAATGTGTTGATGATGAACGACATTAGGTCATGTTATATGTGTAAAATTGGGGAAATCGGAGATTACAAGATCAGGGAGGCATATGACAATTTATGTGTTAATGGAGTGTTGAAGCCAGAGTATAAATCAGTTGCTAAGAAAGGGTTATTGCATGCCCTAGATTTCCCACATAATTTTAATGTTGAATGGATAAAAATCATGTTGAGTCAAGTACACAACATGCAACTATGGTTGGAAGATGGACTAGTGAAGATAACGAAGGATATGATCCAATGAGTCACTAGTTACCTTTCAATTCAAGGAAAATGGACAATGAAGTGTTCGAGAAAAGAGGAAATACAAGAAAACACACAAGTTGTATGGAACAAATGAGGAATGATGATCTCTACTATTATAGACCCAGAAATTGACTTTGTTGTTAGGGTTATCTCGCACAAGTTCTACCAATCTAGTTAGTTGGACAATGTCCCCTATATGGTAGTGGACCAGGCATGGAAAATAATTAAGAAAGGGCACATGTATGATCTTGCCAATCTCTAGCTGACTTAGCTTGCTGAGAACCTCAACTCAATCTGGACTGCAAAGAACTCAATGTGTAAGTTTGGCTCTTTGCTAATCTGTCTATTCTTTTATGTAAAGAAGAGTTTTCCTACTCATGGAGGTGTGATATGGGATAAGAATAAACCCATTACTCTACAAATCAGTCAGTTCATAGGTTATATAGGAGACATTTTTAATGGAGTAATGGACAATTATTTTTTTGAGTTTAAGAATAAAATGAGGAAGAGGAGCAGAATCCCTATGTCATTAGTTGAGAAGTAAAGTAATGATATATGCTTTCTAGTTGACACAGATTTCACATATGCACAAGTAGTCCTTCCTAGGGTTTCATGGATCATGCCACTACCCTATGAAATTAATATAGATGAAGCTATTGCTACCATCAAAGCCCTCATAGCTGAAGAAATTGATAGCAAGGCACCCAATTTTGGGACATATGAGGAAGCCAAATCAAAAATCTCTTTGGGTTTAACTGTTGTAGCCTTATAAAGAAAGAGAAAGAAGATAGTAAAGAATGTAGAAAAGTATGTGAAAGAATTAGACAAGGATGCTCCACTAGAGGCAACCCAAGGTTTGGGAGAAGATGAGCCACGTGAATCAAGTGATAGTGAAGAAGAAGAAGAAGAAACAAAAATGGAAAAGAAGAAAGGAAAGAAACCAATAATTGTCATGTCCCCAAATGAGAAAAGAATACTAAAACCTAGAGTGTCTTCAACACCTATGTTGAGGCCTAGAACAAGGGGAGAAACTACTAAAACTCCTAAGGTATCCCCTGCATCTAGTAAGTGAAAACCTGCACAACCTAAGGCAGTGTTGAGTAAGGGAAACAAAAGGCCTAGAAGGAAACTTATATTGGTACAAGAAGATGATGAGGAAACTAAAAGTGATGAAGAGATGAAGAAGAAGATTGCACTACAGGATGTTAAATATATTGTGGATGAAATATGCCACAAGATTAAAAACTCTACAGGAGTGGATGACTTGAAAGAGTTGAAGTTTGGAAGTTTGAGTATAGGAGAGAAAGAGAAAGTTGAAGATGCTATTCTTGAAATGCTTTGTACTTTCAAGATGTTACCCATTTAGTTGGATAATTGAATCCCAAAGGAGCTGAGTGACAGGGTTGCACAAAAATGGGAACTTTAGTACAAGTGGAGTCAAGTTTCACCCCTACTAACATAAAAAAAAATGTGGAGAAATACCGAGCAAAATTTGATCCTAAGCTTATAGCTTATCTAATCCTTCAACACAAGATTGACGATGTGGTACAGGAAAGTATCAACATTTGGAGGATAGTGTATGGATTGTTGATTGACAAAGATGAAGATATTGGTGCTAGTACATCTAAGGATGTTGACCCTGAAATACAACAAAGTGTAATGGAATCACCCATTCCAGAGACAAAAGCTCCCAAGGTAGAAGAAATTCAAAAGGAACCTAAAGTGCACATTGTAGATATCATAGAGGATACACTAGTTAAGAATCTAGTGTTAACTAAGGAAGACATATAGGCCAAGACAACTAAAGACACATCTTTGCTAGGTAGTAACCCAATACTTTGGCAAGGCAAAGCTTATCTAGCAATTGATGTGACACCAACTGGTAACACTACCCCTGCTAGATCTGGAGTTGTTACACTTGATTTGTTAGCTGTTAAAAGTACTACCAAGGAACCAAAGAAGCTGGCACTAGTTATTCAACCAACATCTATCGAGGAGATTCACTAGGAAAAAGAGGAAAAGTTAGAAGAAAAAGTTACTAGTCCTCATGTGGAGGATAAGGGAACTAAGGGAGAACAAGGAAAAGAAAAATTTAATGAGGTACATGAGACTACAGAACAAGAAGCAATACAAGCTCTTGTATAGATGTTGAATGGGAGCACACCAAACAAAGCACACAAGTAGAAAATGGAAGTCTTCTCACCTGAGGTAACCATTGATGAAGTTATTACTATTCCTAAATGGGATACTGATAACTTATCCTATGAAAAAATAAAAATATTGAAAGATTTAATGTCAAGGAAAAGTAGATAGGAAGAATTAAGAAGAGAACATCAGCAGAAACAAGTTCTATATGAAATCAAAGATATATTTAATGATGTTTCTGAGTTATTAGATGTAAATAGTTCTGCTCCCATATTGGAACAACTTGTACATATTGTTCAAAAGGTAAATAAATATGCATGTAGCGCCAGTGATAAATTGTTTCAGTGGTCAGAAAGAAAGTTTGAGACCAAAATGGTAGAGAAAGTATTTGTTGAGATTGTAGTTAAACAGGTCACACTTTCTACTTTGGTAGCAAAGACTGAAGAAATCATTATAAATGAAAACTCTCTACTCACCAAACTATGCAATATTGAACAGTTCACTAAGGAGAACCAACGTTTGATTGATCAATTGCAGAAAGAACTTAAAACCATAAGTCAGTCTTTAAATGTTGATCTGAACCACTGTTCCAATCATTATGTCAAGATAATGCATACTCAAGGAAAGATAGCTGAGCTGATGGCTAATGATGGAAAGATTACATCTCACCTACTTTCTATGAAAATAATTTTAACACCTCACCTGGAGGCATTACAAAGAAATTTGGTTAAGGCTAAGGAATTAACTAAGAGGGATCCAAATTTGTCTACTGCTGAGAGCCTAATCAATCTAGCTGTCAAGTTAGAAGTGCAGTATGAAGTGTTAACTGTTGCTGCTGGAGAATGGGAAACTGCACTACACATGGTTATGATATTACACAAACCATTTTTGGAGAAGAATTTTGAGATCCCCACTCTAGATGACATTTGTCATGTCAAAATCAAGGGGGAAGTAAAATCATGACATGACAAAGAGGGACGTAACAAAATTTTTGTAAATTTTTGCATGTATCTATATCTCAGGGGGAGTATTTTTTCTTATACTACATACTTTTGTAAAGGGAGGTGTAATGTCATGACAAAGTGCTTTTTCCACTAATGTCAAAGGGGGAGATTGTAGATCTCTATAGTTTTGTTGACTATTAGTGACTCACACTTAGTCATATATCTAGGCAATGATGGTCGGTCCTCACTGTGATCGAGTCATTATGTAAAGGCTGAGCTATGCAATGTTTACTTACCAAGCAATAGTACTACCAAGTAAACTTATGGTCACTATGTATCTTTGTAGTATACTGAGTCTAGTTCTACTGAGTCCTATATGTAATGATTACCAAGTGCCAAAGTTATCAATATATGCCAAGTATAGTGAATGTCGACTATCAGAAACTGCATTTGCCGAGTTAGCCAGAGAATGACATAAGAGTTTGTTTTGGCATAGTGATCAAGGTAACTAGTTTTGGCCGACATCCATGTTTTGTATTTTGTCTATTGAGATAATTATGAAGGTAATTACACATCTACTTAGTAATCATTGATCGCTATGCAATACCTAGAGCCAATCGGATATTAGTAAGACTTAAGTGGCAAAAGGAATTAATCTAAGCCATAGATCTTGAATCAGTAAAATGTTTTGTTGATTATATAAGGTCAAGATCTAAACCCTAAAACATAGTGGCAAGGGATAGTGAATGTGAAGGGTATAAGTAGATAGGTATGATTAAGAAAAGAGAAGTATTAAAAGATAGAGTTCAGTGACCGAGGTAAGTAGTGAAAGCACATAAAAGAGATCAACATCACACAGTAAGAGAAGATTTTTTATTTTCATATAGTATAAACCGAAGGATCAGGTACTGAGACATTCTAGCTAGTGTATCAGGGTAAATCTCTTAACCAAGTAATCCTAATAGACTTTTTGTAATCTCTTAACCGAGTGCTTAATTTATTCTAAGTTTCAAATCCTTTTACAAGGTAGACTATATAATTATTTTAGCTTTTAACAAAGCAGACCCCTCATAGGGTAGATCAATTTTTGATCAAATTTTGTAAGCCAAGCAACAGGAAAATTTATTACTATAGTAGTGAAGATTTGTGGGTGTCATCCCCACCCCAGTTTTACTTTTCAAGGGTTTTTGGGTAGCCAAAATCTCTATGTTTTGAATGCTTTCATGGATGATGTTTTAGTTTGTTAGTCATTTGATTTTATTCAAATATTGGTGATGCTATGCAAAAGTTTTATTTATGTGAGAATGGTTTAGTAGGTGATTTTTGATTCACCCCCCCTCTTAGTATCACATTTCCCAATTATATTTCCAACATGTGTTTCAATCATGATGGAGGCTCTTATCATAGACACCTAGTTTATTGGACAACTTAAGATCATTTAACTCATGCCAAGTGCACAAATCAAATAAAAGATGTTATACCCTGAGTCATGAATCTCTAGTCAATTAAACATCATTGAGTGACCTTAGAAGACATAGAAAGTGAAAATTAATGATAACATACAACACACAAGAAGATAGTTCAACATATATTAGTTATTTTTAGTTTTCTATGATGATATATGTTAAGAAACACAAGGCCCATTTGGGTAGTGTTGATAAAAACTGAAGCATTATGGTGGTGAGAAACACAAAGGATTGGGGTGTTGAGAAGCACCAAGGATTGGGGTGTTGAGAAACACCAAGGATTGGGGTGTTAAGAAATGTTTCAAGTAGTGTCAGCAATAAAATGTCCACAGAGGAGGATTGATAGACTTACTCAAGTTAAGCTCAAGAGGTCAAACAAGGGATAAAAAAGTGATAGCTCAGATAGGAGTATGATTTCCCCTAGACAAAAAATGATAACTAATGATAAGATAAAGACAAGTTATAGCCCATGTCGACATAAGGAAATAGAGAGTGAGGTGGATGGAAGGAGACAAGAGTTTAGCTATGCGTTGATAGATGGAGTGTTGATTACAAGTGATTCTTATTTTCCAAGTTTTCACCAATTTTTTTGAGTTGATTACATAGATGTTGTCATTATGGAAACATATGATCCACATGAAGATTTCACAGGTCAGAGAGCTAGTATGACAGAGCACAATGCAAAATTGTTTAAGTATGAGACAGGGTTTTTACCAGTGAACCTGGGGATAGTTTTTGTTTGTGATGTTGATTGGAGTAAGTTCAATTCTTGTGCACTTTAACATAGACTCTATTATTACTATTAAACACCCATATTAGAGTGCAAGTCATTATGGCATGTACGGAAGAAGTTATGACAGTTTTACCAAAGACAGTGTCAAGCCAACAGGATAGAATATGAAGACAAAATTGATAAAGAGTTAAGGGATTATTTTGTTTATCAAAATAAAGACCTAATAATATAAAGGGATAGCATCCTAGATTTTAACCTTTGGATAAATTTATTTGTATAAATGTAATTGTAATTGTAAGAAAAGTAGTGAAGTAAAGAACATTGTAATCAAGCAGTGATATGATGTGAAATATATGATGCATATGTAATAGTGATAGTGAAAGAGCAGTGAAGAGATATTGGTGTAAGTAGTATAAGGTTATGTACCTTAACCTTCTTTTGTAATTAGTGTATATTGTACATTACTTCTTTGGGTAGTGGGCTCATCTGGTAATCACATTTTGTACTACCAACTGCTAACAGGGTTGAGGCTTCTAACAAGGCCTATAGTCCCTTAATCAGGACTGATACACTATATGCTTGTAATAGACTCCTAATAGGGTCAACATCCTTAACATGATATTTTTGATTAGTGTATCTTTGTGGATACCATCCCCACCGGGGTTTTCCCTTGGCCAGGGTTTCCTCAAGAACAAATAATGTGTTATGAGTTCTTTAGTTTTATTGTTATGCATGTTGTTTAGCTTCTTATGTTATGCATGTGTAAAGATAATTTGTTATATCCATAATTGGGGAAAAGTAAAAGTTTGTAGAATACTGATTCACCCCCCCTCTCAGTATTCCCTATTTCTGACAATTGGTGTTAGAGCTTAGTTACTCGAAAAAGAATCATTCAAAGAAAGCCTAGAAAATTGAGTAAGATCTCTATGGATATGGATCAACTACATAAGAATTTTGAAGAAGCTCTTGAATAGATTGACTTGCTTACTATTGAAAAAGATGCTTTGAAAAGAAAATACAATGATGCAAAGAACCTCATTGAGAAACTAAAAAGTAAGTTGGAAGATCTGAGATCTGAAAAGGAATCTGAAGTTTTTATTGAAGATTGTGATGATAATTTAGAAAAAGAAAATGAGATAAGAAAATCTGAAGCTTAGTTTGAAAGATGGAAATGGAAAGAATGAATAAAATTTGAAATCAGAGAATGAAAGTCTAAAAACTAAAAATGAAAGACTAAAATCTAAACTCTGTAAAGTAACATCTAAACTTGAGAAAGTCAATTTGTAGTATGTTGAAGTTGAGAAATACAATAAGATTGTGAAAGGTGAACTGACTCAATCCAAACAACAACTTGAAAGGCTATACTCAACTAGTGAGAAGATTGATGAACAAATATCTTATCAAAAACCATTCTATGATAAGACTGGTCTTGGATTCAATAATTTTAAAGAAAATGAAGAAAGCAAGGAATCGGATCTAAAAATATCAGAAAGCATAGATCAAAAGAAGTCTGATGAGATTAACAAATCTGAAGATACACCTAAAGAAGAAGAATCACCTAAGAAAGAGGAATCACCCAAAGGTATGCAAAGAGAATTCAAAGGTAGATGTTTTGCTTGTAATACTATTGGTCATATGAAGAGAGATTGCACAGGTGAGCAATTTAAACCTCTTAATGGTTATTTTTATAGTTCTCATGGCTTTGGACATAGAGCTACTGAATGTAGGAAACCTAAATTTATTGAGAATAATGATGGTAGTAGAATGTTTAGGAATACTAACAATGTAGATAAGAAACCTACTGAAGATATGAACAGAAGAAATGTAGTATGTTATAGATGCAACAAGGTTGGACATATTGCTAGAAACTATAGATCACAAATCAATCAGCCTAGACCAAGATATGGAAATAATGGGATTGTTTGTCGGATATGCAACAAGAGTGGACATACAACAAGGTTTTTGTAGAATGAACAATAGAGTTTTTAATCCTAACCCTAATCCTAGAAATCATGAAAGAAGAAAAGAAGATGCAAGTAACAGTCATAAAGGATGTTGTAGTAAATTAGATGAAGTGAATTTTATCAAAAACATAGATCAAGGAGACATATTCAACATTGAAGGTAATTAGGAAGATGAAGCATTAAAAGGTAAGAATGAATTTTTACCTGACCCATCTCAAAGTACTTAATTTATGAAAATTGGAGTAGAATAGGAACTTAGATTAGTGTAGAAGTAGATATATGATGAACTAAATCTTTTGAAGTTAATGGAAGGTAGTATATGATGTTCTAATGCTATGGTTAAGAGTGCAAAGAAAAGTATTATGTTTTGTGAGATCGCAAGAATTTTTAAGTTTTGTAGGTTAGCAAAAACAACTTTTTGGAAAGAAGCGACAAAAGAATTGAATGCGATGTCAGATCTAAGTGAAATTGAATTAATAAAAGGTCATGATCAGTATTATTTGATCATCAAAGAGAATTCAAGTGATAAGGAGATCCAAAAGTAGTGATCGGAAGCATTTTGCAAGGATTTGGAGAAGAATTTTGTGCTGAATGTACGCAAGCCCTAAAATCATGAAATCAAGGTATTTTACTTGAAAGATCGTTAATTAGTGAAGGAATTAGAAGAAATCATGGATGTTTCTTTAATTCACAATGTCAGAGATAAGAATAGACCTAAGTTGAAAAGGGAACCAGTAGAACCCTTGGAAGATGATCCTAGGTTAGCTTTATCATCTGTACTAGATAGAGTTTTACACCTAGAGAATGTCAGAAGTTGTATCAATGATAGTGATTTCACCAATGAATATCAGAAAATCTACAATCAAGACATGACATTGAAACAAGGATTTGAACATTTAAAAGATAATGAAATCATTAAGTATGCATTATAGTATGAATTTGACAATGAAGAATGTACTAAGATAATTTTGAGCAGAATTCATAATGGGAAGTTTTGGTTAGAAGATAGAGTGATAGATATCACAACTAATTTGATTCATGAAGTCACTGGCCTATCTAAAATTCGAGCCATTCCTTTAAATGAGAAGAACATGAGGAAAATAGTCATTGACAACACAAATTCATCCTATAATGGTAGAGGAATTGTGATTAGTAAGATCAAACAAGATGATGTCAGATACTTATGCAAGATCCTAACCACTAAGTTTTGTGCAAATTCAAGAGAGGATGACATGGCAGTTGGAATGATACATGTAACTTATTTAATGTGTGTTGACAAGGTACAAGTTGATATGTGTGAGATTCTAAGAATTCAACTATTTGAGAATCTAGAGAAGATTAAGAAAACCAAGTATACACAGTTTAGGTTCTCATCCTTAATCACCTATATGTTTTTTCATCTATTGAGAAGATTTACTTACACCATTGGAAATGACTAAAATGACGGCCTAAATACAATGGAAAGGATTAACCTAGTATACAGAAGGCATGTTATTGAAAATGTGAATGAGAGTGCAGTACTAGTAATCAAGACATTTTAGGATATTGTATCTAGCAAATCAAGGATCCCATAGTCTCTTGTGGAGAAGTATAAAAATGACATATGTTTTATGGTTGATACTGACTTTACCTATATTGAAGCAGTAAAACCTAGAACAGAGTTCATAGAATCTCCTGGCTATGAGATATCTAAGGTAGAGACAGAAGATTATGTTAGCACATTACTTATGTGTAAGTTGGACACACATTGTAATAGGTTTAGAACCTTTGAGGAGAACTTCAACTCTACAAAGACCTTACTTGAAGAGAAACAATCTAAGAAAAGAGTTGAGAGTACTATAAAGAAAATTCTAAAAGATACAAGGATGACAAAGCATGAGTTTTTGGTAGCAAAGAAAACAGCAACAATAATCAGAGAATTTCAGCAAATAGAAGTTTTGTCTATACCACCTTTATGATCAATTGCAGCACAGCAAGAAGAAACACAAGTAAAGGTGAAAGTGGAAGAAATTGAGAAGGATCAAGAAGAAACAATATCCACTTCCTCCACACCTAGAAAAAGAGTAAAGGAAAGTGCTACTGGACTAGGAAAGAGACAAAAAACATTAGTGCAACTAGTTCCAAGGAAAATTGTAGAAATAAAAGATGATGTCACTTATATTAAAAAGAAAGCTTGGAAACCTAAAGTTGAGAAGCTTAATGAGTAGATCATTGAGGATGGAGACTTTACAAGAATGAACAAGTACTATGATCTTTATGATTATGCAAAGAGACTAAATCTAGAAAATGCAATGGTAAAACATATGATTTTGGCTAATAAGAAGTTTGATACAATTCAGGGTCAGATACCTAATGATTTGTACAATAAACTTGTGAATAGGATGAAGAGAGCATCAGAGGAAGACACAACTATTAGAGAAAATCTTGTAAGGAAGATTTGTGTAGTAAGAGATAAAGAACACTTTGGTCAGATCATGAAAGCCTTAAGCACCCATCTGAGAACCAAGAATAGATCCATTCAAATTATGGGAGGTAGATATGAAGAAGTTAATTCTGAGATAGAGCAAGCAATTATCAATTTATGACAAAAAATGTTGGAGAACCATTAGCTACAGCAGAGCAAGTAGGTGAAGAAGAACAAGAGGACATTCCCTCTCCACTAGCCATTAACATTGAAGATGAAACCATGAATGTAGAAGGAGCAAAGATCACCTTGGATATTGATGATAATGTATTCAAGAATCTGGAAAAAATTGTTGACAATTCAGCTTTTGAAGAGCAGGAAACCACCAAAGGAGAAGAGAAAATAGAGACCACAATTTTAGAACCCCCAGTGATAGTAAAACAAGTACCCATTCCCACTAAACAAGATATGAGTCTTACTCCTAAGACTAGAAAGAAGAATCTGATTAGATCTATGATTGAGAATTTGGGAAAGGAAGTAGATGATGATGATCAGTTGGAATTGATCTCATCCTTGAACAAGATCATTGGCAAAAACAAGAAAGTAAAAATTCTTAAAGGATGCCTGAAGGAACTTATTGAGAAGTTACAAGGCATTTTAACTACACAAATTGTAGAAGATGACCCTTTGGAGAAAGCAAAGAAAGTGATGAACACTTTTGACATTGAATTCACAAATCTATCTGATATAGAAAAAGTGAAAGCACAAGCAGCCTATGAGGCCATAATGCTTTTGAACATTAGCCAGAATATCAGGAATGATATCAAAAATCTTGATATTTGTATAAAGGACTCGAGGAAGAATTTGGAAATAGGAAAATATTTGTACATACAGTGTACAAAATCAGAGACCTTGACAGTAGAAGAAGATTAGAAGATGAAGATCAGAGAAGCAAAAATTAGAATGAAACTAACCTTCTTTCTAGCCCCAATGTGAAGGTATTTGATGTTGAAAAGAAAATTTGTAAGTTATATGATGAAATAAGAGTTTTGCAAGATGAGAAAGGTAGAAAAATGAAAAGATTCACTCTTTTAAGAAAGCACACTTCTATAAAGTTAAGTATTATTGAAGAGTAATTGGAAGAATGTCTTTCAGCTAAGACATCTTTTCAGAAGTTTAACTTTGAGAATCTCCAAGCATGTGAGATAGCATCTTATGGTTTGAGTGAACTACTCAATGTGGCAGATTCCATTAAGAAATCATGGGAGAAGGAGTTAGAAGCTATGAAGATTGATTTTGCAGATTGTGTTGCAAGCCTACCGGCTTTGCAATAATGAATCAAGGTATAATCTCTTTGTGATACAGTTTTGTAACCCTCCTTACCTTTATTTTGTCATTGTTGTCAAAGTGGGAGATATATATAGCATAAAATTGATAGTATATGATAAGGATTGATAGTCTTAGGGGGATTACTATATTAGAGATAAGATTTTTTAGGATTTATAAGGATAGTATATATATTTTATAGTATGGCCACAATTTTGAGATTTTGAAATTGTACACTTAGCCAATTTTCTCATATGTTGCCACCAATGGCAAAGGGGAGATTGTTGGAAATTTGGCTGAGTTGATTACATAGATTTTGTCATTATGGAAACATATGATCCGCATGAAGATCACATAGATTAGAGAGCTAGTATGACAGAGCCCAATGCAAAATTGTCTAAGTATGAGATAATGTTTTTACCAGTGAACCTAGAGACAATTTTTGTTTGCGATGTTGATTGGAGTAAGTTCAATGCTTGTGCACTTGAACATAGACTCTATGATGACTATTGAACACCCATCTCAGAGTGCAAGTCAGTACAACATGTACAAAAGAAGGTATGACAGTTTTACCGAAGATAGTGTCAAGCCGACATGATAGAATATGAAGATAGAATTGATAAAGAGTTAAGGGATTATTTTGTTTATCAAGATAATGAATTAAAAATATAAAGGGATGAAATAATATATTTTAACCCTTGGATAAAGTTATTTTTATAAATGTAATTATAATTGTAAGAAAAGCAATGAAGGAATGAACATTCTAATGAAGTAGTGATATGATGCGAAATATATGATGCACGTGTAATAGCGATAGTGAAAGAGCAGTGAACAGATATTGATGTAATAAGTATAATTTTATGGACCTTAACCTTCTTTTGTAATTAGTGTATATTGTACATTACTTGTTTGGGCAGTGGGCTCATCTGGTAATCACATTTTGTACTGCCAGCTCCTAACAGGGTTGAGGTTTCTAACAAGGCTTATAGTCCCTTAATCAGGACTGATACACTATATGCTTGTAATAGAATCCTAACATGGTCAACATCTTTAATAGGATACTTTTGATTAGTGGATATTTATGGGTACCATCCCCACCAGGGTTTTCCCTTGTCCAGGGTTTCCTCGAGAACAAATAATGTGTTATGATTTCTTTAGTTTTATTGCTATGCATGTTGTTTAGCTTCTTATGTTATGCATGTGTAAAGATAATTTGTTATATCCATAATTGGGCAAAAGTAAAAGTTTGTAGAATACTGATTCACCCTCCATCTAAGTATTCCCTATTTCTAATAGGAGATTATTTATATTTTTGCTGCCAAGGCACCTATTTCAAGGTTTTCACCAAGGTATGATTTTTTTATATTTTGATTTTTTTATCTTTTCATTTTTTATCTTATATATATATATATATATATATATATATATATATATATATATATATATATATATATATATATATATATATATATATATATATATATATATATATATATATATATATATATATATATATATATATATATATTTGATTTATTTATTGATGCACCAAAGCACATGTTTCTAGGTTTTCACCAAGATGATCATTTTTTTCAGAATATTTTACAATTTCTAGAATTTTTTTAGGACTTAATATGGTTTTTAGAGATTTTTTCAGGATCATAAGTTGTTGTACATGAGCAAAGTATCTAGTTGTTGAATTTTTTTAGATGAAGAGCATTGAGAGGCTCTTTGAGAACACCACTTGTCAAAGTGACTACTTGATAAGCTTCAGAATCTGATGTTGTAGAAGTGATAGGAGGATCAAACTAGTAGTGTCCATCTTTTAAGAGTTTCATAGCCAAGGAAAGATCATTTGAGCAGGGTCAAAAAATACCCTCTTGGACTTCTCTTAACACTTTGTCATATTTCTCTCATTATAAACTCCTGAGGAGAGTACCATCGAGACTTCTCTTAAACAAGTCATTAAGGATGAGTAGATACTAGTGTGCACTTTTGGCAAGGAAATGGTGGAGTTAAGAGTGTGAAGCATGGGAGATAATGATGGTGAAATGGAGAGGGGAGTGAAGTGATTCATAAGAAGGAGATGGACGCTTGAATGTCAACATTGATTTTTATTTTATATCCAAGTCTTTTAACTTTGGAATCTACATAGCCTTTGATAGTTCTTTATTTTGAGATTATTTTGATAATTATTTCATGATGGATTCAGGAATCCATATTTGCTTTAATTTGCTTCTTTTTATTGAGGACCTTTGTGTTCTTTTGAATATTGTTTTTTTCTTTGTAGTCACATTTCGATTAGAGTGGACATGGTGACCTTTATTTATAAGTGGATTCTTGTATATCTAATTTTTATATTGCACATCCATGTTACTTCTAGAAGACTTAGGAATTATGAATTAATGGGGTTGATATGACTAGTTTAGATGGAGAGATAGATTGGAAATGGGCCATCCATTTAGCTCAAGAAGGATGAGGGATAAGGGGTCAATAGGTTCAATTACAAAGACACAAGTATTATCCTTATCATTCATGAATGAATCAGATAGATTAAGAAAAGTATCCTCCATATATCGTTGTTCATCACAAGTTATCCTAGAAAAGTCAGAGGAGTTTAGAGGAGTATTATATCAGTCTAACCAAGATGGTCAATTTTGAGAAATAGGTCTTTGTTCAGGTGGTAGAAGTGCATGAATATAAACTAGCTCAATTATAGATCTTCCTATGTTCCATGAAGCTATGACATGATGGGGTCTTATAGACCCATGATTTTCCTAAGTAGTTGGAGCATTATTTTGAGTAGATGGCCTAGGATTTGTAGGAATGATTTCTACATAAGGGTGGAAAGAATCATTATCATCATCTTGATCTTGAGAATTGGATATTTCTCTTCTTTCATAGTTTGTAGTAGGATAATATTTGTTGATAACATCAACTGGTATTTCCATAGTAGCATCTAATAATGAGTATCACTCATATCCATTTGAGTCTATTTCACTATTTTAAGACTACCTAATGTAATCAGTTAGAGACAGAGTAGGGGGTAGATTTTCTTCATCATTGTCATCTGTTAGAGGAAGTGTACTTTTAGTAGAAGGAGCTTTCAAAGTAGAAGGAGCAGTAGAGTAGTCTAGATTACACATTTCAGATATAGGAAGGATAGAATTAGATTGCCCCCAATAAAGATTAGAGTCAGTGATGTTCTAGGTAATAAGAGAAATAATTGTAGTATTAGTAGTAGTAGTAGTAGGATTTTGCTCAGTAGTTTGGATGAGATTTTCCTACTTAAACCAAGGCCATGTTCTTGAGGATCTTACAAATGTAGATAAGGCTCTCATTGATAGTTTGGATTAGAACTTTGAATATTAGGCCTAAATTTCCTTGATGCTTTTAGAGATATTTTGATTGGATAAAAGAATCTCTAGTTCATTTTCAAGAGATTCTCTGAGAGGAGTAAATTTTCTTTTAGGGTTAGAATCTCAAGGATTATTAGTTGCTTTCATAGAAGTAGATAAATTGAAATATTTCTCTTTAGGAGTGGTATACTTTAAATTTGTAGCCATGATTCTTTCATTGATGACATCCTTAGTCTTGTTCCTTAATGTTTTTTTATCTTTATTATGTTGGTTTTTAGAAGAGGATTTGGATTGAAGATTTATATTTCCCTTATGAACAAGGACATCCTCTATGTGAATATATGGTTCAACTAGTTTATCAAATGAAGCATGAGTTTGCATCTATAATGCATAATTAATTTTAGGAACTAGAGATTTGATGAATATGTTTATCTTTTCGGTCTCAAGAATCTATTGCAGATAACATGATTGTAGCTTTCACCATCTTTGAAGGAGAACCAAAAAAGACTCTCCTTGATGTTTTTAATGTTACAAAGATCCAGCATAGTGATAGCATGTTGAATGTTGCATGAGTATTAATGAATGAATATTTTCACTAGCTGGTCAAAATATTTGAGAGGAGGAGATAGTTTAGTAAACTAATCCATAGCTTGACCACTCATACTCCTAGGAAATACTCTCATGAGATAGGTAGGTTCATGCAATAACTCAAAGATGAGTGCACAAAATTCCCTAATGTGATTGTGGGGGTACCTTCTACCATCATTCTTTTCATATTTAGGAAACTCAACCTTTCAAGGAAAAGATGGCATGAATAGATCCTTGTCAAAAGGAAATGAGAAAATACCCTCAAGTGAAAGAGATGTTCTTGCTTGTTCTTTCTCTTTTTACAAAAAATGCATATGATTCATCATGTCTTCCATTAGTTTCCTCATGATTTCTATTTCAAATGGTTCTTCATTCTTGATTATATTGTCAATGTCAAAGTTGTGTGCTAGCTTAATGTTAGGATTGAGTAATACTAAGAGGAGGGTGAATTGGTATTAAAAAATTTAAATTAAACTTAAACCAATTCCAAATAAACCATAGGATTGAAGAAATGAAAAGAGCATAATAAAATAACACATAACTCATAACTCCATTATTTCTTGTCAAGGAAACCCTCACCAAGGGAAAACCCTATAGGGGATGGTACCCACAAATATGCACTAAAGTATAATGTCCTTGTTAGGAAACCTAATCCTATTAGGTCCTAAGTATTACATAGTACATTTCCTTGTTAAAGGAATATCAACCATGTTAAAGGTATACTGAGCTTATAGCTCTTACAATCAATACTTCAGTTACAAAGTGTTCTCAAGGATGAACAAAAAAATCATCTACTATGCTTTGATAGTTCCAGTTGTAGTTCTCAATAACCTGTGTCAATATTTGATCTTGCATCTTGCATCTTCCATCAATCATCTCCAATATCTCTATCTTTCTCTCTCATCTCTTTTCTCCACCAAAATTTATTCATATAAATATTTATTCTATCATTTAGTCAGCTCCCAAATACAATAGAAAATAGAATAATTAATAATAAAAATAGTAAATACTAATTTGGTGACCTTTCATTACCAAAGTGTAGGTAATACACAATCTTAATCTATCTTATCATGTAATGATTCCATCTTATACTCCCTTAACCATCACTATTGTTCATATGCTCTATTTCATTGTTCCTCTATCTTCAAATCACTGTAACTTACTGATAAAAATAACAAAAAATAAGAGATGTTAAATGAAGGTCATACATATCCCAAAACTTCTATATCTAACCTTTCAATTCATCATTTATCATCTACTAGCTTTGATGTCCAAAATAGTACTGCAATACTGTGTAAATTAGTTTCCATACTTAGTAATTTGTGAGATTGTATATTCAAAATTGTACTTGACTCCAAGGGATCAAAATATCATATGTTTTGCCATAAATTAAAACCATCAAGTGCTATGTATCACTCTCCAAACATCACTTGCCAACAATCTCTCCCTTTGGCATTGATGGCAACACTAAGCAAAAAATGACTAAGTGTCCCAAGAAATACTAATTGTACTCTTCTCCCCTATTATCTTTTTCTTTTTCTTTTGTATATATTCATTTTTCTTTATTTACAATTTTATTTTCTCATTTTCTTCTTATCATGTTTATTGTTCTCTTCTTTTCCCCTTTTGACATCAATCGCAAAGGTATACCCAAAATTTCAGAATTTTACAAAAAGTGTAGGACTTAGTGCTTGCTCACAAGTTTTAGAATATCTTGGAAGGAATATTCCAAGGTCTTCACTTCTTTATCCCATGATTATATCAAAAATGTAATGACATGTATTAGTCCATTCAATGCATAAGATGAAGTCTCTACTGCTCTTAATTCTGTGGGCATAGAATTGATTATTGATTCCCCAATCTTTTCCATTTTAGTAAGATGTGCCTCAAGATTTGATAGCTTAGGAGTCATTAGAATCTTCAGAAAACCAAATATTTTCATTACTCTCCTTTTCTCTATATCCAATACATTTGTCTTATTAAAAAAATTTGATGATTGTTAGTCCATCTCTGATACAGTTTTTGAGGAGGTCTCACAACTATTCACGATGCTATCCAAAGTAGCCTTGTCCTTAGCTATAATAGGTTCAATTTTTTGAATGTCTTATAGGATTTATATAGTAGCTGTATAACTTCCTTCCATGGGTGACACAACTTTTGGCCTTTGATGTAGTTGATCTCTAAATATGCAAGTCCCATGAAATAAACTGGCATACTTCCTTCAACTTCTTCTCTTGATATCTTTTCTATACCTACTCTTCTACGATATTCACTAGGGACTCATAGTGATTATCAAAGTTATCTAGTGATATATTTAGGTTCTCTGCATCATCTTTTCCATGAAAAATAATAGGTACATGGAGTATTTTATTTACTATATCAGCTTCCCTAGAAATTGCATAGTCTTTTTGTCTCCTTTTTATTTAGATCTTTCTTTTTCCTTTGTAAATGCCATGAAGTATAGTCTCATTAGTTCATCTACATCCATGATATCTACATCTGTGCTTACTAGCTTATGCACACTTTACAACAATATAGTGTTGGAAGTATCAAGTTCTTGTTTAACTTCAACTCTTGCCTCTTCTCTTCTTATTGTGTCTATCTCTACTCTATGTTCTATTTCTTCATTCTACTCTTCCTCTTTATGTCCTTCCTCTTCTTGTTTTTTTTCTTCTTCTATCACTGTATTATCCAAGATTCTTCCAAATGGAATATTCTCATCAAGTGGAGCATCAAGGGTCACAGACATATCAACAATAAATAAATCTAGTTGCTTGTCAGTACTTCTCTCTACATTAACCTCAGCTACCTTAGAGCTTTCTCCAATTCCTATGGTTGTGGTCTTGGTAGCCTTAGGAGGTGGAGTTTTCTCACAAGTATCTCTCATAAGTATCTGATCTAATGCCCTCTAAGTATCTTCAATAACTTCATCATACTTTCTACCCATAATCTTCACAAGTCTAGCTTTTGATCTCAGCAAAGGTTTGATTTCCTTAAGTATTTTTCAGTATCTCCTATATGGAAACTACAGGAAACATGTCCTTAATAACTTGATCCCTAATTACTTCATCTTCAGTTTGTGCAAGATATTTTCTTATCTCTAGTTTATCATATAAATCCTTGGTATACTACTCTCAATCTCCAATAGTTTCTTCTTCTAAACATGTCGATATTCAATTACCATGTCTTCTATTAATGCTTCATTATCAAATTCATACCTCTCATAGTAGCTATTTAGTGTTTTTAGGTTACCATATCTTATGATCCTTTTGTGCAATATTTTTATGTCTAGTTTCTAGCAGTCCTCTCTGTAATACCTAAAATGTAATGTCTAAGAATACCAAACTAAGCTAGCATTCAACAAAACAAAGCAAGTAGAACCTTTAAGATTAGACCTACAAAATGAAAGAAAAATACTCAAAGCAATGTGAAACCTTCAAGAAAAACCTCCAAAATGTACAGGATTTGTCCAAATATTGGATGTGTTCTCATAAACTTATGCTTCACGCTTCAAGAGAGAACTGGGCATAATAACTTTTCTCAAATGGTGGATGGAAATGAAGGAGGAATAGACTCAATATAAAGGAAAATGGAGGATGAATGGATAGTCAAGATGCAAACTTGAGGAAGGGTGGAGATGCATCCAAGAGAGAGCACATGGATTGTGCTTTCTCAAATGCATAGCATTGTGAGAAGTGTCACAATGGGGGAGGATGAGAGGAGAGGCCAAATCCTTGAGGAATGTGACATCTTTGGAAGGTGTGAAGGGGGACAAGTGTGTAAGAATTTGTAAGAGATGTGTAAGATACTTTATGATTTGGCATTGGAGGATGTGATGATGTTGACATGAAGGTTGAATTGAGATGGTTTAGCATTTCTTAATTTTGGATTATGATTGTGCAAATGTCTAAGGGGTGATTAGGCTTGGATTAGAGGGTAAGTGGAGGGTTAGGAGGATGTGATGGGAGGAGAGAGAATGAGTGGAGGGTTAGATTAGCTAAGCATGCATTATTAGCTAATGGAGGAGACTTAGGATTAAATATTTTATTTAATTTCAAGTGGGAGGAAAGAAGGGTTTATGAATTAATTTATTCAGATAAATGTATCCATTTAAATTAATAGAGGAATAGGGATTTAATTAATTATCAGACTATAGGTTTGTCATTTAGATAATTAATTAGACTATAATTAATTAATTAAATTAATTAACTAGGGGATGACATAAATTAATTAAATAATAATATTTAATTAATGAAATGCCTAGGAGAAGACTAAATAAAATTACTAAATGATGTAATCAAATTTAGGTGTCTACATTTTGTCCCTCTTCGACATAGCATTAAAATAATACTATTTCAAAGATATTTTTAGCAATTGACAACATGAAAAATGAAATTGGTAGAAGAGTTGTCCCAGTTATGGGTCAAGATGGTTAGACTGGGTGATGCCCCCTCCAGAGGATGGTGGGGAAAGAAAAAGGGGCCTAGGTGGTGGCTCAAAAGGAAAAAAGATGGAAAAGAAATATGCATGCTACAAGCTAAGAAGGGGGATGGATGAGGAAAAGAGAGGTGAAAAAAAAAGGCAATGAGGGACAAGAGTAGGATTGAGGGGAAGAAACAAGGGGGAAAGGGTGTTTGGGGGTGAAAATGAGGGCTCGGGAGGGCCTTTATAAGGGCTAGAGGGGTCAAAATAAAGTCATTTGCACATCGAGAGCCTAGAAATTGTGATTTGGAGCTCTGATCAGTGAGGATGAGATGGCACAAAGAGGGCGACCAATTCACTGATCAGACATTATGAGATGTGTACTACAGAGTGGAGGGCTTGACTGATAGGTAGGATAAAAAAATCCATCTTTCTATTATGTTTTTCATGCATTTAACGCTCTTTTTAGGTTGAAAAATGACATTCCCATGGAGCACCTATTTGGTGAGAATGCACCCATATTCATGGGATCATGTTCTCATAGAGCTTACGAGGGGTTGGGAAAAATGGGTAGATTAGGGATTTTCACAGGAGTGCAAAAATTCCATGAGCTTTTGTGGGACCGTGATCTCACAAGGATGTCTTACAGGATTGCATTCTCATGGTCAAGGGTAGTGGGGTGCCAAAAATGGCATTCTCAAGGGAGAGGGAGGGGAAATTGCAAGCGGTGCAGGAATGCATTCCCATGTTGTTGGGGGGTTTGTGGGAATGGGAGAAGAAATATCCTACGGGAATGTGGGAAGAAGAATTAGGTTTTGGCATAGTAGAAAAATGACATATTGGCTTGGCTTGAATGTAGTGGTCGGTGGATTGATTGATGAGTTGAGAGTGAAGCATGGTAGTCTTGGTGATAAGAGAGTAGTTCGCACCCACAGACTGGGCTCGAGTGGATGCTCTAGGACTGGGATATCATGGCTTTGGTGATGGTGCTCTATGAGCATTGGCACTTAGAGATGGGGACATTTCATCTTCCCACTAGGGAAATGACCATGACTTTTGAGGATGTATATCACATCTTCCGATTACTAGTGCAGGGTACACTTGTGGTAGCAGGGGTATACACACAAGAACTAGTAGTGGCCCCACTATTAGGGCCATGGGTAGTGTCAATTTTGTTGCATAGGAAACTGGCATTAGCATAGCATGTGGTAGCGGTGCCAGTAGCATGGTGGGTGCACTATTATGTGTTGGGACTGGTGTCAGAGTATCTTCCCCTAGACATAGGTGGGAAGAGCATGACATTAGAGCTAATTCCTGTGCTTTTCTAGATTGTGGATAGAGGGGTACCAGTAGCATGGGGGACTATGATGCTTGTAGAGATGTATTAGGACTTGCATTAGATAGTCTACCATAGTTCAGGGATGATGGGGAGGAGATTTGGTTTTGCCTCCCTTTTACAGGTTTGGGCATGGGAGCACATAACAGTGCTACAAACCTTAGGTGGATTGGATAGGTAGGCTAATGAGCCTAAATCATATAGCTGGGGGGATCTAGTTACATACCATGAGAGTAGGGACACTAACTTATAGTGGGAGACATTGAATGGCATATGGGATAGGATCACATGGCATCCATACCCTGGATAGGTGCCATGGGTAGAGGATGCATGAGAGCTACCTTACACCACAATGTCAACGCATCTCACAGGGTGGTGGGATTACATTCTTGAGCAATACAAGCCTGACAGGACCTCATGCCAGTTTGAATTGAGGAAGGATATACTAGATGCACAATGGTGGTATCAGTGGGCCACCCACGAGAGGATATCAATCCATGCAACAATTTCAGTGGGATTGGGTTGGAGGGGTGGTGAATCTAGGGACTATGCTAGCATATGATGCATAGTTTCAACCACCTAGGGTAGTACAGAGGTCAATATTACTAGATGGAGAGGGATACACACCACCTATGTACAAGGGTTGGGTAGGGAGAGGAGGGAGGGTTGGAGAGGGGGACATGGCAAGGAATGGAGGGAGGAATAGAGGAGGGAGAGGAGGAGATGGGGATGGAGATGAAGATAGAGACATGGATGGGATGGATGTGGATGCAAGAGGATAGGTACTAGTAGGGCCACCACCACTAGCAGGGCCACCACCAGTAGTAGGGGCAGGATCATTGAGAGGTGGAGGGGATGATACAGTAGGGTGCTTGGCCTTACTATAGGCTGCACATGATAGGACCACCTAGATTCTTTTGATGTATAGGGGGAGAGGGATACCTTGAGAGCTGAGAGGGATGGTTTGGTGGGAGAGAGGGATGGTTTTATTCAGGAGAGAGATAACCTGATTGTGCACTTAGCACAATCCATATCAGAGGGATTGATGATGGTGGAGGAGACAAAGCAGCTACGGTGAGAGAGGGATGCTCTAGTGGTAGAGAGGGATAGCTTGAAGGCTAAGAGAGATGGTCTATGGTCAGAGTAGGAACTGGCTATTGAGAGAGAGGGACACCACCACACGGGGGTCCCATGAGTGATTTTGGGAGGTATCTCACCTCCAGTGACAACTGGTGAGATTGGGGGAGCACATTGGATTCTACCAAGGGCTGTACTATGTAGTAGTGCCACTAGAGTGGGCATAACATTATAGGGATTTGAGTCAGCCACTAATCATAGTATCAGGATCTGGTGGGAGTAGGAGGACAGGGGCAAGCGATAGCCATAGATCTAGGGCTAGTGGGAGCCAAAGGACTGTGTGTGTGAATTTTGTACCTAGCTATAGACACAACACTTCAGTAAAACAATAGAGGTTAGCAAAATCAAAATCTGCAAATAAATGAAACTAAGCTAACTAGGTGATTTACTACCTTCTAGTAGGTGTGAGTATGATGTTCTCAGATTGGAGTCGAGATTAGTGACAATGTAAAACCTAAATGAAGGATTTGGATGCAAAATATGAAAGAGTATATGAATGCAGATTATTCTATATTTTTGGTATTTTATGTGCAATTAGGATGAAAACTATATGAATCTAAGGTAAATGAATGAAATTGAGATTGAATGCCTATTTAAACTAAAAATGATATAAAAACTATGAATGCAAAGCTATGATATGAAAAACTATGAAACTATGACCAATATTAAAAGATCTCACAATTCGCCTGTCGCAAGTGCTCAATCCTTTAATCACAAATTTGCCAGAGTAATTGTGCAAATTCGAGGTCTATTTGTTGTGAAGTGTTATGCCTTGATTTTATAGAAATCTAGGGCTTTGAGGATGCATGAGAAAAGACATAAATCACTCTTGATAAATTCAGGTTGATTTTTTAGTTAGCAAGAAATCACAGATAATTAACTCACAAAAATTATGGAAAAGTAGTGTTTAACTCAAAATAGAGTTCAGATCTAATTTCAACTCATCATCAGATGTTGAGTTTAATTTTAAAATTAATTGTTGATTTCTAGTTGACTTCTTTTCTGATTGTGCATGATTTAATTATAAATTAATTTAAAAATAAAGTGATTTATTCTCAACTTAACTGATTTTTGAATTAAAACAATTGATTTAAGGGTTAATCAATTATTAAATCAAAGTTTATTTTAAAATTATATTATTAAAAATTGACAATTAACATTAATTAATTAAATAAAAATTTAATCAATTAGTTGTTAGATTTTATATTTTATTGTCAAAATTAAAATAATATAATTTAGGAATAAATTAATTAAATCCAATTAAATAATTAAGTGGCAGTATTAAATCTAATTAATTAAATATTCAGAATATTCAATTAATCAAACTTTAGGATAAATATGATTTATCACCAAATAATAATTAAATTAAAGATAAATAGGATAAATAGGAATATTCCCTTATACAAAATTTAGGATAAAATAATTAGGATTTGATAATATGTAGATGTGCCTTAGGTTAGGACTTTGATGTTGATTTCATTTGATTTGAAGATGTACAAGGTTAATGAACCTATAGCCCAATTTTGGGGTAATACATTTTGCCCCTCTTTGAATAACTATGAAAAGTGTAGTGGTTCAAAGAATAGTCTATGTCTGATATATATGTATGAAACTAATTTGAAAGATTAATTGATTCTGAGATAGAAACTGATTGAAAGATTTAAAGATGCAAGATTTAAGATTTAGTTCCTGAATGACTAAAGATAATGTTAACTATAGCAACAATGAACTGGTGATTACAAAAAAGTCTCAAAATGCCTAATTTTGAACCTTATGATTGCAAAGGAGTAACCGATTCTAGACCCGATTGTCCTTAAAAGAATCATATTGGTATCACATCCTGAACCCATCAGTTACGGTACGAAGAAACAAGGAAAATAACACTAATGAGCCGATAGTTACAAAAAGCTCATATAGTTTACAAGATAGATTAGGATAGTAGATTGATATGGATCTCTATGAATTTGATATGCCCCAAGCAATGTGCCCCAAGTGATGAGGTCTTTTGATGAATCAGCAACTAGACGTGGTTGTTGTCTTGATTACTGAGGAAAGATTTGATTTATAGAATAATATTTATAGACTTTGAATGATGTACAATACCATGCCCCCTTCAGGATAAAAATTGAATTATGATAAGAAAAGTCAGTGTTAAATGGTTTAGAAGCATGTTAATTGATTTGAGAATTGGTTATACATGTTCGAGAATGTGTTTTGCATCATTTGCAGGTCCAGAAGACCAAGTTTGACTAGGCTTGACCATGAGTTTACCATGTTAGAAAGTAAAGTCCACTAAGATAACTGAGAGGGGGGGGTGAATCAGTTATTAGATAATTATAATCTTTATCAACTTCAACAACATTTAACCATGTAAGCAATTTAATTACCAACCATAGAAAGATATTCATATACAATGACACAATAACACAAGATATGTTGACTAGGGAACCTCTTGATCAAAGAGTAAACCCCAATGGGAATGATGGCCACAAAAGGTGTAGTAATATAAATATTCCTTGTGAAAGGATGGAATCTTTTAGGAGTCTTATGAAATACATTCAATATATATGAATCCCTATTAGGAGATTTTGAATCCCTGTTAAAAGATTCTAACCTTGTTAGGAGTTATGGGAGACAGAAGGACCCACTGCCCAAACAGCTTCAGGGTAAGATCACTGAACACACTATCCAAATGACCTTAATATTATTTAGTAGAATAATATGAAATAAGTTACCTCCTTACTATGCCAAACCACACTCACTACTACACCACATCTCAATTCTAGATCTCTATACTTCGCATGTCTTCCTTCACAATTTCTCTTTCACAACTTCATTAGCTCTTTTCTTCACTTCATGCTTACATTCGCATTCAACCATACCATGCTCACACTTATTTCACATTACTACCACACTACTAAATTCAATAAAGAAAAAAATTCCTTACTTTATACCACACTCAAATAATCACAAATGAGTTAGCACACAAATACAAAATAAAAGTTTCCACACGCTACATCAAAATTACACAAAACTGTAAGCTTCCAGATGTAATAACTCTTCACTCATGCAACCTTGAAGTTTGCACTATGAACCACATCACTATCAATGTGTCTCAACCTTCCCTTTAACTGCACAAAACCAGATTCCATCCTGATTAGGAGATATCATCCAATTTTCACAAACCGCTACTCAGGAACACTGCCTGAATACTGCTTCCACCAAAATGCTCATAACTTCTATGAATAAATGAATTTCTATCTATGCTCTTATCCATAGACAAATAATATATCAAACAATATAACCTCAACATCACATAGCTCCAAGTACAATATCCCATGTGCGCTAATCAAAACATTGTCTACTTCTCTGCTAGTCTCTAGAAGATCACTATGTTGACATCAATGACAATCATAGTCATGAATGCAACAACAACTACTACAGAATGATTTCCAACATCTAGCATTCATTCCTACAATTCTCCCCCATTGGCATTAATGGAAACATAGATGAAAAGCATCCAATGTTCCAAAAATCCAATACTGCTGCTCTGACAAACATTTCAAATCTTGCTTCGTTATCCTATTCAGTTCTCCCCAACAGATGGTACAAGTCATTTTTCATGTACACTTCTCCCCAATTGACATCAATGATAGAAATTTCATCACTATGTCAACAACAACTCAATGTCAATAGACACTATTCAGAAAATACATTCACAAGAGTCCTCATGACTCAGCTCACATACTCCCCCATAGAGGAAGCACCAACATCCAATCCAAAAGAAAGATAGGGCTCATATACCACTAGATGGATACAACCAACTACATCATTACTCAAAAGTATGCTCGGGCATAACCCCAAGCATACCTCTCAAATAATCAAATGTATCCTTAGGTAAAGGCTTTGTAAATATGTCTGCTATTTGTTCCTTTGTGCTTATGTACTCCAGTCTAACTTCTTTTTCAAAAACTTTCTCTCGTACAACATGATACTTGATCTTTATATGCTTAGTCTTAGAATGTAAAACAAGATTCTTAGACATACTAACTATACTAGTGTTGTTGCAATGTATGACAATAGGCTCAATAAACCTAATTCCAATATCCTTCAGCATCTGCTTCATCCAAATTATCTGGTTACAATTATTTGCTGCTACTACATACTTTTCTTCTACTGTGCTTTGTAAAATACAATTATGCTTCTTGCTTAGCCAAGAAACTAATCTTCCTCCAAGAAAAAAGGCTCCACCACTAATGCTTTTCTTGTCATCAACACTACCTCCCTAATCAACATCTATAAATGAACATAGGGTAGAATCATCAGATTGTTCATACCACAATCCATAGTCCATTGTACCTCTTAAATATCTCAGTATCCTCTTTACTGCTGCATAATGTGACTCTCTAGGTTCAGCTAGAAATCTTGCTACCATTCCAACTGAATGTTGTATATCCAGTCTAGTATGTGTTAAGTACTGCAATCCTCCAATCATTGATCTATATTTCTTGTACTCAACTACCTATGCTTCATCTTTGCTAGATAGTTTATGTCTGGTAACCATAGGTGTTCCAACTGGTTTATAGTTCTCCATTCCAAATCTTTTCACCAAATCATTCAAGTACTTTGTCTGAAATACAAAGATACCATCACTATTTTATGTTATTTGTAATCCCAAAAATTATTTCATCTCACCAATCATACTCATTTCAAATTCAGTCTTCATTTCATCAGCAAATTTGTCACTAGCTTCATCTTCTCCTCCAAAGATAATGTCATCAACAAAAAAAACTATAATCAATAAACCATTTTCAATTTCTTTTGTGTATAGATTTCTATTAGCTATTCCTTTAGTAAATCCCAATTTCAACAAATACTTATCTAGTCTAGCATACCATGTTCTAGGTGCTTTCTTTAGTCCATATAATTCTTTTTTCAGTTTACATACCATATCTCCTTCTTGAGTCAAAGGAAAACGTTCAGGCTACTCAATGTAGACTTCTTCCAATTCGCCATTCAGAAATGATGACTTCACATCCATCTGATACACTTTGAATTTCTTAAAAGATGCATAGGCCAAGAACATTTTTACTACTTCAATTCTTGCCACAGGTGCAAAATTTTTTTCATAGTCAATTCCTTCTTGTTGTGAGTATCCTTTACAAACTAATCTTGCTTTGTTTCTTGTAATACCCCAAAAATGGGCTATAAGTTCATTAACCTCCTACATCGACAAATCAAACAAAATCGACATCAAAGTCCTAATCTAAGACACATCTAAACATCATCGAATCATAATTGATTATCTTAAATTCTACATCGGGGAATATTCCTAGTAATATTCCTAATCATCATAATTATCTTTAATTTTATAATTATTTGGCAATAAATCACATTTATCCTAAAGTTTGATTAATTGAATATTTTCATATTTAATTAATTAGATTTAATATTTGCCACTTAATTGTGTAATTAAATTTAATTCTATCTATTATTAATTGTATTATTTAATTTTGACAATAAATCTAATATCATATGAATAATTGATTAAATTCTTATTTAATTAATTAAAGCAAGTTGTCATTATTTAATAATATAGTTTTTAATAAAAGTTTGATTAAATAATTGATTAACCCATAAATCAATTGTTTTATTTTTAAAAGCAGTTAAGTTGGAAATAAATCACTTTATTATTAAATTAATTCATAAATAAAACATGCACAATCATAAAAGCAGACAACTATCAATTATCAATTAAAGCTAAACTCTATTTTGAGTTAAAACTTAGCTTTTGCATATTTTTGTGAGTTAATTATCCTTTATTTAAAAAAAACTCAAAAATCAACCTAAGTTATTTGAGTGATTTATGGCTTTTTTTCCCATGCACCTCCAAAGCCCTGGATTTCTATAAAAACAAGGCTCAACTCTTCATAATTCATCTCTCAAATTTGCATCCAAGCATCTCATGTTTTTGCACAATCACACTGGAGAATTGGAATTGAAGAATCAAAGCTCTTGTGAATCAACATCTTTGTGAGATCAATCTTATTTTAGCATTCATATTGCATATCATTGTTAGATTAGCATTGCATATCAATTTTCAATAGCATTCATAGCATATCAATTTCATCTAGCATAGTTTCATATCAAGTTTTTTTCATATAGATTAGTTTCATATCAGTTTATCATTATTATTGCATAGAAATACCAAAAAAAAATAAAATAGCTTAATTGCATTCAATATCATATCTAGATGAATTGCATTCAAATATTTCATTTAGGTGTCGTCTAGGTCACTGATCTTGATAACAATCTGAGAACATTAATCTCGCACCTACTAGAAGGCAGTAAATCGCTTGGTTAGATAGTTTTCAATTTTGCACGATTTCGATTATAGCTAACCTCTAATGTTTTACTAAAGTGTTGTGTCTACAGATCAGGTACAATTTTCACACACACATTTCTGGCACCCACCGTGGGGCTACCCACCTTTGCATGCTGGTTTTGATTTTTTTGGGAGCTAAAACCCCAATGTTTCAAAGATTTAATTTTATCTCCCAAATGGATTATAATTTTGGTCTAAAATGTTTTTTGCAAGTTGGTGACATGTCAGGGAAGCTACAGTAAAAAATTTAGAATTTTTTGACATGTTTTGAATTTTTAATAATTTTTTCTTGAAATTCTAGAAAAAATTAATAGATGACATAAATCAACATATTTTTCATCAATTTTTATATTTTTAGAAACATCTTTAAATTTTACAAGGGGTCCATTCTTTGTGTTTTAAATTTGGACATGATATCATAGCTCAAATAGTCAATTTACAAAAACTGGTCTATTTTGATAAAATGGGTCTCTAGGGCACAAATGAAGAGATTTTTCTAAAATTTTTGCATTTTTGGAAAGCCCTCTATTTTTTAGCAGGGGTCTCTATTCTGAATTTTTATTTTGATGGCCAAAATCATATAAAAAAATTAGATCTTGTTGACTAGGTCAAATGCAGCAAAAAAAATAAAGTTTTGTGATGGGTATTCACTTATTTTTTTTACATGGTTCAATGAATGATATGAGTTGTCATTTGGGTTAATTGCTGGTTATTATTACTGATAATAGTTGATTTTTAGAGCTAACCCTATGTTTTTCATAAGTTGAATATATATTTTGCATATCTTGTTTGTTTGTTTGCTTGTTGGAGAGTTCGTCACTTGCTTGCATGGAAAAGCTCAAAAAAAATTGCTAAAAATCCAGTAAAATCTACTAAGCGCATTGCAAGGATCCTAGGTATTCTCCTTCATCTAATAATATTTTGATTTGGGACTTAAAATAAATCTCTTATGTGTCAAGCTTGTGTGCATCTTTTCATGCTTTTGATCTATTTCTACACACTTGCATAATTGATACTAGGTTCTGAACCCTTAAGGATTCATTAAGTAGTCTTAGAATACTTGTGATTGATCTTGATTGCTATCTTGGGTTATTGGACTCGCTAATCCACCAGCCCCTCATTTCCACCCCGTGATTGCAATCTCAGTGCCATAAAGGGGAGGGGTCAACAGGACAGAAGTGTTATGTGTTCCACTTGGCAACCCTTTTGTGCTTTTAGGAACTCACTTATTTTCTAAGTTGGGGACTCATTTTCAGCTTGTGTGAGGTGTTAAGTGTTCCACCTTGTGGACTCATCTCATATTCACTTTAAGTGTTAAGTGTTCCTCTTTCTACTTTTTGGGTACTTTTGGTAGATTTACTTTTGAGAATATATCTATGCTCACATAGTAATTAGGCCCTATGAACACTATTCGTGATTCTTGAGAGATTGGATTCCTAGCGAAATCCTTCCTTGACGATGGAATCCTTGTAGGTAGGGAGGATACTTAGTGCATTTCACATTCAACTTGGTTAGTGAGTCTTCTCTTATTGATTGACACATTCTCTCTCCGGAGAGGTTGATAGATCACGTGGAGTTGATATCACAGACCTTGGTGGAACAAAACTTTGTCTTAGTGTGTCGGATTAATCTGCTTGCTTTGTTTGGGTTAAAAGTGAAAAGGTGTCAAAAACCTTGGATCTGGAGCCAAGTCCCCTTGTGGTATAAATCTGTGAGTCACCTTTAGAGAGGGTTAACCATAGTGGACGATCCCTTCACAGGGAAAACTGCGTTGATGGAACCTCAAGCGGTCATAGCCATTTCAGACGTGGTAGTGATAGCTGCTATATAAATGTCCTTGTGGAAGAAATCTCCATGGGTATGGTTCATTGTTGGGTTGTTAGATCTCCTTAGCAGCTCTTAAAGATTAAGTTCTCAGACTGTGTCAAAACCCTGGTGCACCAGGATTGGAGTTCACCCCTTTGAATCATAAAAGTTGCAGAGTCAAACCATTACTAAAAACCTTAGAGAGGCCAATTTTTTTCATTCTCAGGTATATGTGTGTTATTGCAAAACTTTTCAAAACATACATAATTAGTACTCTCAGGGATTAGCACAATTTGGTCACTTGATTGTTCATGCACAAGGTTGCTTTTACCCTTGTTCATTATTTTCAGACGTGCTTGGAATCACTTGCTTACTATTTTGCATGTTTGTTTATCTACTTGGCTATTAAAAATGATCAAATCTAGTATAACCTTCAAAATCTAGACAGTACAATTTGCAAACAATCTAGAACTGAAAACCTTAAATTTTGCAAAAATTGACATAAAATTCTTCCTGGAGTCAAAAGTCATTTCAAGAAGTCAAAAGTTGTACAACTTTTTGTCAAATGTCATTTTAGTATTGCCCATCTGTCATATGATTGAGAACCTAGTGTCATAAAAGTTTTCATGCCAGCAAATCCAAGGAAGTCAAAATCCTGTTAGTAACTGTCGTATGATATTTACAACTATCGTTTCATTGCTACCCAACTGTCATACAAGTTTAGCAACTGTCATTTCATAGACTACCTAGTGTCGTACGAGTCTATAGAGTGTCATTTGGAAAAATTTGAGAGAGTTGTCAGAAATTGTCAAATTGCAAGATATCCAATGTTTCCAGCCTAGTTCCAGAATCTATCAAAAATATCATTGTGTCAGGAACAGAGTAGTAGCTATTGAGCATTCTACCATTTTCTGAGTTTGATCTTTTGAATTTGATCTAGTCTTCTGTTTGATCAATTTGAGTCCTTTTTGTCTCATGTCAAAACCTTGTCATAACTATCAATCTTCAATCAATCTTCAAAAATAGACTAAGTGTTGAGAACTCGTGTCCGCTATCTTTTGGGCGATCTATCCCATACATCTAGGGCACAGTTTCCTTCACCCACATCTCATCAGATCTTCAAAACTATCATAATCTTGACAAGGTTGCATCATCTGATTTTCTTAAATCAAATTGTTCTTCAGTTGTCTTCATCCTTTTCTTCTATTTCATTCAAAGTTAATGGTGGAGACCAGAGCTTCTTCACACAAGAAATTAGAAGAAACATCTTAGAACTTACTTTTGACCAATACCCTGGGTCCAACTCTTGAACAACTCATCAAGTTAGGTATCTACGAAGATGATGGTCTCGATAACTTTCGATTGAAAACTGGTTACATACCTCCTTTATCAACTCACATAGGTAATCAACAAACTCCTCCTCAATCTGTTCTAGGGAGCCCAAAAACTCCTATCATGTCTCAAGTAGGGACAAACCATGGTTCTCTAGGAGAAGGATCCCAGGGACACCATTCTCAACATAATGCTAACCAAGAACCTATGCCCTCTGAAATCCATCAGTGTCAAAATGACTATGAATTCAAAAGAATGATGAGGCATTTCTTGAAAATGGATAGAGAGGCATACTTTTTGCAATTACCCTAGGAAGGAGCTAAACTTCCTCCTCACTTCAATGTTGAAGATATCATCATGCATGAGGAAGAAACTCTGATGACGGCCATAATGAACCAGTTACATGCTATGTAGGTCAAAATGAATAAAATTGAGGAAGAGAAGGAACCCAAGGAATTCTCCATGGAGGCCCTTTGTCCTTTCCCTTTTGACAAAGACTTGTATATGCCTCCATTCCCAAAAAGAGTGGAGATGCCAAAGTATGACAAATATGATGGACACTCTAATCCTCAAGATCATGTCAAAGAGTTCTGTACATAATCCATGGAATTCATGCATGAACTGACTTATCTAATGCATCTTTTTCCTAGATCCTTGGGAGGAGCATCCATTTAGTGGTTTTCAAGATTACCTTCTATGATCAAAACTTTTGAGGAATTGATTAAATTGTTTTATCAAAAATATTCCTACAATATTCAACATCCGGTCACCATGATCGATATCTGTAACCTCAAGCAATATCCAGGGGAATCATTCCTAACTTTCCTCAAGAGGTGGAGAAAGAAGTTCTCTCTATATGCTAGACAAATTCTTGAAATGGAGAAACTTGAAATCTTTATCAATAACCTTGTTTCGGAGCTCAATTATCCATTACAAATGCAAGATCATGTATCTTTTGATAAAATGGTGGATAATGCAATCAAGATTGAGAAAGTACTTGTCAAGGAAGGAGAAATCACACTTCAAAAGGACAAGTCTAAATCTAGATCTAGCTCAAAAGATAAAAACAAGAGTTGGAATAGAAACAAAGGTATCATCTCTGATGATGTTGTTGATACTATCTGCACCCCATCAAAGGCACCGGCCTACAATCTAACCCTTTCCACCAAAGCCATTGAAGCTTCAGAGCAAAAATCTGCTGAACCATCTCCAAAGAAGCCATTCAAACGATGGGATAATAAATGAAAGTTTACTCCCCTGGGAGAATCTTTGGAATCTGCCTTGAGAAACCTGATAGCTGATAACATGATCTCTTTAACACCAATCTGAAAACTTGATCCAGATCCAAAACCATATTGGTGGAAAGATAATGAATTTTGTGCTTTCCATCGGACTAAAGGCCACAAGACTAATGGATGCTTCCACTTGAGGCATACCATTCAAGACTTGATAGATCAAGGGGACATCACGATTGATAATCCTACCAGAAATAATGATCACCCAGCATTTACAGAACCATTTCCACAACATGGCAAGGGAGTTTCCACTTCTCAGCCTAACATGGGGGCAAAAGTCAACTATGCCTACCCTTGAAATAATGCTGTCATCAATATGGTTGAACCATGTCTCTCTAAGAGCTGCAATGTCATCACAATTGTGTGAAGAGACCAAAATCATTCCTCAACTAATGTAGTTACCAAATCACAAGCTCAGGCTCATCTAAAAGGACAAACACCAAGTTCATCTAATGTCCCTAAGATACCTTTCAACCTCACATCTACTTCCAAACAGAAGGCTGCCTCGAAATTTTCCAATCCAAAGGATACAAGACCTACATCTTATAGCATCGTCCAACAACTCTAGCATACCAATGCCAAAATCTCTATGTTTGAGTTACTTTGAATATCTCCAGCTCACAAAGATATCCTAGACAAAGCTTTTCTCAGCTCTAATGTTTCTGATGATCTAGATCTAGACAGGTTCCAGACTATGGTTGGTCATCTAACGTCTCCGCAATATATCTCCTTTTTAGAGGAAGATGAAAACTCTTTGAGACACCCACATAATCATCCCTTACACATAGAAGTCTTGATCCAAAACCGTCGAGTCAAACGTGTGTTGATAGATGGGGGTGCAGGCCTCAACATTTGTTCTTACAACTTAATCACATAGTTGGGATTCTCAGAGATGGCTATTGATCCTTGAAAGAAGATCACCATAAAAGCCTATGATGAACAAGAAAGAGCTTCTAAAGGCACCATTGTCTTACCCATCTGAGTGGGTCCGGTCATCAAAGATACCACATGTCAGGTGTTTGATCTACCATTGGGTTACAATATCCTTCTAGGGAGACCCTAGATCCATGAAATGCAAGCCATTCCTTCTACGTACCATCAATGCTTGAAATTTCCCTATGAAGGGGTAGAAGTTACTATCCTAGAAAATCTAAGTACAACTTGCAATAAATTGAAGGAAAGTGTCGATACACTTGTACCTAATAACAGAGAATCTTCCATCAAGCAACAAAATGTGGCTTCCACATCCAAAATGGAAGACATTGCTAAAGAGATCAATATCAAAGAAAATGGGATGGGAGAATACACTATAGAGCCAGTCTTGTCTCTGAAATCTCTCCCAATCTCACCTAAGTCATATGGACAATCCTTGAAGTAGTCTAAATCAGAACCTAAGGAACCTATGGAAGCATACAAAAGAAATTTTGTGGTGGAGAAAGTATCCAAACAAGAATTTGAAGAGGATGAAGCTGTGCTTGCATGGCTATACAAAGATGATTCTGAATCCAAAATTGTTCAACCTAGTGAATCTATAGCACCTACAATCCCTTCTAATTCATATGGTCTAGGGAATAGATTGATAGCCAAGATAGGATATTCCGGTCAAGGACCTCTAGGAATCAGAGGAAAGGGTCTTGTGACACCCATTCCACATATTGGTAGAGCCAACAAAGATACTGGTGGCTTAGGCTTTAAGAAGAAACCTTATCATCTCAAAGGTGGTTGTTCTCATGTCATAGAACAAATTGCACCAGGAGAACCCCTTCTCAAGAAAGAAGAGATAGAACCCTCAGATGATGATCCAAATAGTTCAGAACTCATCCCCTATGAAAAATTTCCTAAAGAGATCAAAGATCTTCTTGATGATAAAGATGATCCTATCAAAAGAATTAATGTAGTAGACACAGAAGAGCCTACTGTAGCACAAGAGATGGTTGCACCACAAGAACCAGCCAATCTTGAAGGCAATCAAACTAATCAAGAAGAAGGGGGTAGTTATTCTGACACTGATTCCCATGAATATGAATTCAAGTCAGAGACTAAGGGTAATCCTTCTTGGGGTATTCATCCTGATTTCACACATTTTCTAAGATTTCCTAGAGATCCTGAATCGGAAGCTGAGTCAAATGACTATGAATGGGGTGCCATTCCAGAAGAAGATGAGCTTATCATAGAGAAATATATTAATGTTATTCACCAATATGTATGTCAACCCAACGTAGGTCTAGAGTGAAACAATGAACTTAACGTGTTTGATCCACCTATGGCTGAAGAGGACTCCCATGATGATGTTGAGCTTATTCATGAATTGAACATTTTGAGCTATAATATCACCTTTGAACTTGAGCATAAGGTTAGGACCAATGATGACATATCCATGTTTGTGAACACCATATCCCAAGCCTTTCCTGCTTTGACTATCCAATGCCCTGATCTTATCGACCAAACTTCCACAAACCCAAGACATGGTGTTTACACCTTTTCCAGTGACTATGCCCTTACTTGTTATCTCAATGCAGTCGAGCCTATGAGGACTTCCATCAATGAACCGAGTGTTAGCATGACTGAGTCGGACATCAAATATCTTAGTCAAAAAAATAAAAATAAAAAGAAAAAAAGTTCTGAGGGTGAAAACCACTTTGTGGCAGTCTCAGATCCTACAAAAGTAAAAAGAAAAGATGTATCTAAAGTTGAAAACCTCTCTGAGGCACCTAAGGATGAGATATTTGATGTCTTCTGAGTCATTTATAGGATAGATCTCTAGTTCTGATTGAGCCCAGTCAATCCATCAATTTGGGTACAATAAAGGAACCACAATTGGTACATGTAGCATAATCTCTATCAGAAGAAGAGAAACAAAAATTCACTACATTCTTATTAGAAAAAAAGATCAATTTTGCATGGAAATATTCAGATATGCTAGGATTGGATCCCAATCTCATTATGCACCATCTATCCATTGCTCCTGGAGTAAAACCAATCAAGCAAAAATTGAGAAAGATGCATCCTCATTTTGCACTCTTAGTCAAAGTAGAACTAGAAAAACTCCTAAAAGCTGGATTCATCCATGTCATAGACTATGCTAAGTGGATCTCTAACATTGTACCTATTTCAAAACCAGATGGTTCAATCAGAGTGTGCACGGACTTTAGAGATGTGAATAGAGCATGCCCTAAGGATGATTTTCCACTACCTAACATTGATATGATAGTGGACATGACTGCGGGCTATGAAATGTATTCCTTAATGGATGGCTTTTCTGGGTACAACCAAATCAAAATTGCTCCAGAAGATCAAGAGAAAATAGCTTTCACATGTGCGTGGGGAACCTTCTGTTGGAATCTTATGCCATTCAGACTCAAAAATGCGGGAGCTACATACCAAAGAGCAATGACATCTATTTTTCATGATATGATGCATAGAACAATGGAGGATTATGTTGATGATACCTTAGCAAAATCAATGATCAGAACTTAACATCTAACTAACTTAAGCATGATCCTTGACAGAATGGAAAAATTTAGTCTCCGACTAAATCCTAAGAAGTGTGCTTTTGGTGTCACTTCTGGAAAGCTCTTAGAATACATAGTTTCAAAGAAAGGCATTGAAGTTGATCTAGCTAAAGTCAAGGCTATAATAGAGATGCAACCTCCCACAAATATCAGTCAAATGAGGACATTGCAAGGTAGAGTTCAATCTATCAGAAGATTCATATCACAGCTAGCGGACATATCACAGCCTTTTACAAAAACATTACATAAAGGTGTGACCTTTGCATGGAATGAAGAATGCGAGAACAACTTTAACCATATCAAGAAGTATCTATCAAATCTGCCTATCTTGATGCCTCCTATTCATGGGAAGCCATTGATCTTGTATGTCTCTGCAACAGCCACATCACTAGTGGCATTGCTAGCGCAACATGATGAAGACAAAAAGGAAAGAGCCATCTACTATATAAGCAGAACATTGGTGGCGTATGAAAAGAACTATTCTATGATTGAGAAAGTGTGTCTCGCTGTGATCTTTGCATCATAGAAACTGAGACACTACATGTTAGCTCATACTACTCATTTGGTAGCTAAAATTGATCCACTGAAATATCTCCTAAGTAAAGCTGCCCTCACAGGTAGACTAGCTAAATGGGTCATGCTCTTGAGCGAATATGACATTGAATATGTTGAAAAAAAAGCTATCAAAGGACAAGTCATTGCTGATCAATTAGCTGAAGCACCACTGTTTGATGATACACCCATGCAAATGGAATTTCCTGATTCCTCTATCATGCACCTCTCTTCTAGAGCATGGCGGTTATTCTTTGATGGCTCCTACACACAGAATGGATCTGGAGTAGGCATATTGTTCATCACTCCTCAAGGATACTCAATACCCAAAGCATTCAGATTAAAGTTTCCTTGCACAAACAATATTACTGAATATGAGGCACTTCTCAATGGTATGAAAATGGCAATATAGTGGAGAGTTACAGAGATGCGCATCCATGGAGACTCACAATTGGTTATCCACCAAGTCAATGATGTGTACCAAACCAAAGATGAAAAGCTCATTCCTTACAAGAGAATGGTAGATGATTTAAAGAAATACTTCATCTCTATCACATTTGAGCAAATACCCAGAATGAAGAATAAGGCTACCGATGCAATGGCGACACTATCTACTCTCTTACAACAGCCCGAACATTAGCTACGCTATGAGTTCCTAGTGGAAGCCCTATCCTATCCTGTATATGACTCCCCTGAAACCTGCATGATCTGCACTATTATACGTTATGACTCATCTCGCTACAAAAATCTATTCTCCTATCTCCATGACCAAATCATCCCTGAGTCCTTTAACCATTTTGAGAAATGAAACCTTATCCGATCTGCATCCTGATATGTCATCATTGGTAATGATCTGTACAAATGAGTTCTAGATGGTACACTGCTTAGATGTTTAGAATGAGAAGAGTCTCAATGTGCATTAGAGGAAGTCCACGAGGGTATATGTGGGTCACACTCGAACAGTTTAACGTTAGCTTGAAAACTTATTAGGGCCGAGTACTAGTGGCCTGAAATAGAGAAAGAGGCTATTAAATTTGCTAAAAACTATCAACAGTGTCAAGTACATGGCAACTTGATTCATGCTCCAGGGAGAGATCTAATTCCCTTTACTACACAATGGCCTTTTCAACAATGGTCATTTGATCTCATAGGCACTATCCATCCGCACTCTTCTAATGGACATACCCATATCATCACAGCTACAAATTATTTTACAAAATGGGTAGAAGCAGTTCCTCTAACACAAGCAATGGGGAAACAGATCTCTATGTTCATCCTAAACTACATCATTTGCAGATATGGGATCCCTCATTCCATAGTCACAGACAATGGGGGACAATTCAAAAATAAGGACCTAGATGACTTATGTGCCAAATTCAAGATTACTCAACATTGGTCATCTATCTACTATCCTCAAGGGAATGGACAAGCTGAAGCTTCAAACAAAAATCTCTTGAAAATCTTGCATAGAACAGTGAATAAAATAGGAAGAGACTGGCATCTCATGATCAATCTAGCTCTCTGGGCATACAGAACTAGTATCAAAACACCTACAGGGGCTACAGCTTTCACTTTAGTTTATGGGTCTGAAGCGGTACTGCCTATTGAGGTTGAAATCCCATCACTCAGAATCAGAATGCATGGACTTGTCACTGATGAAGACTACAGAGTGTCTAGGTTACAAGAACTTGAATTACTAGATGAACGTAGGCAAGCAGTGTATGATCATCTCAGAGTGTATCAGAAAAGAATGTCTAGAGGCTACAACAAGAAAGTCAGACATAGAGAATTTCAGGTTGGCGATCTAGTGTTGAGAGAAAATCCTAAAAATCAATCACATCGAGAACGCAAGGGGAAGTTTGAACCCAATTGGCTAGGTCCCTTTGTTATCATTTCTACTTTTGGCTCTGGTGCCTATCAACTCTCAATGACTGAAGGAGAAAATCTCTGAGAACCAATCAACGTTCTCCATCTGAAGAAATTCTATTCCTAAGGCATTTAGTCTATGGTTAAATATCCTAAAAAAATCCTAAAAATCAGAAAAAGTCCTAAAAAAATGAACATCTTGGTGAAAACCTAGCAATAGGTGCCTTGATGATTCACAAAAAAAATAAAAAAATATCAAAAATTCAAAAAAAATTGAAAAAATGAAAAATACAAAAAAAAAATGGAAAAAAAAGAAAAAATGCCTTGGTGAAAACTTGGAAACAGGCGCCTTGGTAGCAAAAATAGAATCTCTGCCAAGATGGTGAAAACCTGGCAAACGGGTGCCACTTGTTCCAAAATGCTCCATCTATCAGCACAATCTTGGTCTTTCCCAGCTTTCAGTCTTTCTTTAGTTTGTACATATCTCCCGGTTTGTTTCTGCATATCCTAGTTTCAATAAGTTGGTCTGTACACCAATTAGCTCAAGCATCTGTATCGTATCAATGTTCAAATTTGGGGGCAATCAATGTCATATCCTATGGTCTCCCATGTATCTTAGACATTTCCTATCTAGTCAAAGTCCTTTGAAGCTTCTAGTTGAGTCAGTCAGTCTGTCTCATCTCCAGAAAGGATTTTGCATCTACAACAATCAAACATCAAAACTCAACTGAAAACAATTTGTGCTTTTCATGCTTTTATCTCCTTGTACGCTTGCTGATCCGCATTGAGATTTTTGCATATTGTGTCCCTTCGAGCTCTTCGATGATGTCCTTTATAGGATTTAGAGAGTGATGACTGGGGGCATAATCTTTTCTTTGTTTTCTGGTTGTATGTGAAAATCTAACAACTTTGGAAATTCCGGATTGAAAAGGTGTCCGACTATAAGAGCCTCTATCTCGAATTGGATGGCCATGCATACCTCAACCATTGATACCTGGATAATTCAAGGAAGTTTGATTTAACTATTGTCTTTTTGAAGTGAATTCTTTCTCCTACTGTGAAACACGATCTTGCCTAAGGATGTGAACGATAAAGGGTCACTACGGGTAATTCACATTGGATTTAGAATGATCTCTTGACTGTTTGATGTGTTTGCAATGCAAGGCATACTCAAGTCATCACAATGTTTATGTTTTGATGCTTGTACAAATTGCTATATCAAAATGGACATGATATTCAGGTCATCCTGGCATTTGTGCCTTGGTGCTTATATCTAATCTAACATTAAGGAAACAAATCAATATTCATATGTCCATGGTTGTATAACCAGTGGGTGTTGTATTGATTCTTGCACATACAAATTGATATTCATATGTCTATGGTTTCATGGCTAGTGGGCATTGTATTGATTTATCCAGTTACTTAAAAGTTCAATGATGATAACAAATCGACATATGATCAGTTACTAGGTCCTAGGTCTTAGGTTGAATTTCATTTTGCATGTCTCTTTGCATTTTGCATGTTTTCATGATCTCACAATGGCTAAATGAACTTCAATGCTTAAACAATTCTTCATATCAATTCTTCAAATCTAACAAGAGTTGAATCTCACACGAAGGTTCCTCAAATGAAGCAGCAAGTAGAATCCTTTTTCGGGATCAAAATTCAAATCTGAGATCGTTTATTATGTCAAAATCATGATTTAAAATTTTTGGAACCAGGACGGTCTACTGCTTGCATAATCGACCTTCAATCTTCACAGAAATCTAGTATTCAACTTAATTGATTAGCTTACATCAAACTATCAAAATTTTCAACTTGGTCAACCATGGTCAACTCATGGTCAAACCTAGTCAAATTCGGTCTCTAGGACCTTCCAAATGATGTAGAATGCATTCCCGGACGTGTTTTAACCACTTCTCAAATCAATTAACATGCTTCTAAACTATCAACGCTGACTTTTCTTGTCAGATTTCAATTTTCATCCCCAAGGGGGCATGGTATTGCACATCATCTAAAGTCTATAAATCATTTTCTATCAATATCTTTCATCAGTGATCAAGACAACAATCACGTCTAGTCACTGATTCATCAAAAGACCTCATCGCTCAGGGAAAATCTATCATCACTTGGGGCATATCAGATTCATCGATCCATATCAATCTGGTATTCTCTTAATCTTGTAATCCGTATCAGTTTTTGCAACCATCAGATCATAGCGTTCTTTCCTTGGTTCTTCAGCAACTGAAGGGTTTGGATGTGATACCTGCTAGTTCTGCTAAGACAATCGAGTCTAGAACAGGTCACTCACTTCTTTGCAATCCTAAGGTTTGGAATCAGGCATTTTGGACACTTTTTCACAATCATAGGTTCATTTTCTATTATACTGAACATTATCTTTGGTCATTCAGGACCTATTATCTCCATATCAATTCAATATCAATCAACTCCTATCTCAATATCTTTCAATCGGTTTCTATCTTGAGATCGGTTTATCTTTTGAATCAGTTTCATATCTTTATCAAACACAGCTTATCTTTGAACCACTGCGCTTCACATAGTAATTCAAAGAGGGGCAAAATGTAATACCCCAAAAATGGGCTATAAGTTCATTAACCTCCTACATCGACAAATCAAACAAAATTGACATCAAAGTCCTAATCTAAGGCACATCTAAACATCATCGAATCATAATTGATTATCTTAAATTCTACATCGGGGAATATTCCTAGTAATATTCCTAATCATCATAATTATCTTTAATTTTATAATTATTTGGCAATAAATCACATTTATCCTAAAGTTTGATTAATTGAATATTTTCATATTTAATTAATTAGATTTAATATTTGCCACTTAATTCTATAATTAAATTTAATTCTATCTATTATTAATTGTATTATTTAATTTTGACAATAAATCTGATATCATATGAATAATTGATTAAATTCTTATTTAATTAATTAAAGCAAGTTGTCATTATTTAATAATATAGTTTTTAATAAAAGTTTGATTAAATAATTGATTAACCCATAAATCAATTGTTTTATTTTTAAAAGCAGTTAAGTTGGAAATAAATCACTTTATTATTAAATTAATTCATAAACAAAACATGCACAATCATAAAAGTAGACAACTATCAATTATCAATTAAAGCTAAACTCTATTTTGAGTTAAAACTTAGCTTTTGCATGTTTTTGTGAGGTAATTATCCTTTATTTAAAAATAACTCAAAAATCAACCTGAGTTATTTGAGTGATTTATGGCTTTTTTTCCCATGCACCTCCAAAGCCCTGGATTTCTATAAAAAGAAGGCTCAGCTCTTCATAATTCATCTCTCAAATTTGCATCTAAGCATCTCATGTTTTTGCATAATCACGCTGGAGAATTGGAATTGAAGAATCAAAGCTCTTGTGAATCGACATCTTTGTGAGATCAATCTTATTTTAGCATTCATATTGCATATCATTGTTAGATTAGCATTGCATATCAATTTTCAATAGCATTCATAGCATATCAATTTCATCTAGCATAGTTTCATATCAAGTTTTTTTCATATAGATTAGTTTCATATCAGTTTATCATTATTATTGCATAGAAATACCAAAAAAAAAAAAATAGCTTAATTACATTCAATCTCATATCTATATCAATTGTATTCAAATCCTTCATTTAGGTGTTGTCTAGGTCACTGATCTCGATAACAATCTGAGAATATTAATCTCGCACCTACTAGAAGGCAGTAAATCGCTTGGTTAGATAGTTTTCAATTTTGCACGATTTCGATTATAGCTAACCTCTAATGTTTTACTGAAGTGTTGTGTCTACAGATCAGGTATAATTTTCACACACACATTTCTTACTACTTCTCCTTGTTCATTCATCTTGTTTCTGAATACTGATTTAGTTCCAATCACATTCTTGTCTTTAGGTCTAGGGACCAATTCCCATGTCTTGTTCTTTTCAATTTGATCTAGTTCTTCTTTCATAACATTAATCCAATGTTCATTATCATAAGCTTCACTAGTAGATTTAGGTTCATTTTGAGAAATCAAACATAAATGTACCTTATTCCAAGTCAGAACTCCTCTATCCAAACTTCCAATAATATGTTCAATAGGATGATGTCTTGATATATACCTATTTTGTGTCATAGTTACAGATCTTGCTTCAACTATAGATTCTTCTCTAGATTCCTCTCTAGTTTCTTTTGTAGGAATCTCATTCAATAATTCACTTTCAGTCTCATAGAATAATTTAGTAGTTTCAATGTTAGGCTGAGCATGAGCTACTTCATCAGATTCATAGTCGAGCATTCTTTCCAGAATTTTAAACTTCTCATCAACTGAAACATTTGCGCTTTCAACAATAGTTTTAGTTCTCTTATTGTAACATCTATATGATTTTCTCTTCAAAGAATATCCAAGAAAAATACCTTCATCACTTCTAGGATCAAACTTTCCAATATCATCATCTCTATTTATATAAGATTTGCTTCCAAAAATTCTAAAATAATTAACTGAGGGTGCATGTCCAAACCATAATTCATAAGGTATCTTGTCTTTGTCTACTCTAATTTGTACTCTGTTCATTGCATATACTGTTGTATTCACCACTTCTCTCCAAAATGTCTTCGCCAAATCATTCTGAAATAACATAGTTCTTGTTGCTTTAATCACTAACCTATTTCTTCTTTTTGAAATACCATTTTGTTCAAGTGTTCTAGGTGCTGAAAACTATCTCTTAATACCATTCACTTCACAAAAAGTGTTAAACTCTCTAGAAGTAAATTCTCCACCTCTATTAGATCTCAAACATTTAATCTTCATTCTAGATTCATTCTCAACTTTATTCTTAATGATCTTAAACTTATCAAATGCTTCAAATTTTTCTTTCAGAAATGAAATCCACATCATTCTTGTAAAATCATCAACAAGAATCATAAAATACCTTTCTCCATAGAATCCTCTAGTCTTGGTAGGACCACTCAAGTCTGTATGAATAATCTCCAACTTCTCTGCCGATGTGAACTTCTTACTAGGAAATAAACTTCTCTTTTGCTTAGCCATCACACATTCTTTGCAAATCATGTTAGTAGGCTTCATAATTTTAGGAAAATCCCTTATTGCAAGTGTAGTACTCAATTTCACAATGTTATCAAAGTTTATATGACAAAACCTTCTATGCCACAACCAACTGTCATCAATTTTAGTAATCAAACATGTCATCTTAGTAGGGTTCAACTGAAATATATTAGCTTTGGTTCTAGATCCAGTTCCAATCAGATTTCAATCTTTATCCTTTATCACACAAGTTTTCTTAGTAAACCAAACTTGATATCCCTTATCCACTAACTTTCCAACACTCAAAATATTATGTTTCAATCCATCAACAACATAAACATCATCAGTATTAGTCTTTCCATCAAGAGTAATAGATCCTATACCTTTAATCAAACAAGGTGCATTGTTACCAACTCTAACAATTCCTCCATCATAGTTGTTAAACTTTATGAACTTCTTCATGTCACCAGTCATATGATGTGAACAACCACTATCTATAATCCAATCAACATTATTTTCAACTTGGGAAACTAATGCTTTTTCTTCCTTAACATCAGATTCAAAATTCTCTTCTTTAATTGCTACAAATCCTATTTCATCATTAATCTTAGTATCACTTTCACTCAAATTTCTTTCTATACTAGCTTCATGATCTTCACCATTAGCATAATAACATTCCTTAGATCTTCTAGGCTTGAAATTATTTATGTACTTCTTAACTCTCTTAGGACATTTAGATGCAAAATGACCATATTCTTGACAAGTCCAACATTTAAAAATTTTCTTACCATCTGGTTCTCTTTTCACAAGCAAGGCAATACCTTCTTCAATCTTCTTATCTTCTTCATTTCTAGATATGATGCTACTGGCATAATCTCTACTCACACTCATACTTCTTGACAAAGTAGGATAAATATTAAGAGCACTGAATTCTGTCTCCATTCTAGGTAAGTCTCCTCATACCTTCAGGTTCATTTCTACTACTTCCAAACTTCCAAGAAGAGTCTCTCTTGTAAAGTTTGTAGTACAAGGTATAACTTGTTCAATCATCTGTATTGTCTATTTAAATACAAGATTCAATGTCCTCATAATTTTCCATATCACTTCATTCTTTGTCTTTGTTCCTCCACAAGTTTTTATTCCTGCAATAATTTCTGACATTCTACCAATATAGCTTCTAATAGATTCATCTTCCATCGTTGTTATATCTTCAAATGCACATATCCAATTATGTAATATAGCTGTCTTTGCATGTTCATCACCTTCAAAAGTAGAGTGTAAAGATTTCCAAATTTCATGGGATTTTGTTAAACATTTTACCTGACTGTATTCATTCTCTGAAAGTGCTATCAAAAGTTCTTCTCTTGTATGTATGTTACACATGAATAGATCTAGCTCATCTTTAGATCCTATCTCAAGATTATCTTCTCCAATGATAGTCTTCACATTCTTTGTAATGAACCAATAACCTAGTCCTAAACATAGTAGATGTGTCTTCATCTTCTCTTTCCAGCTGTCAAAATTTACTCCATCAAACTTAGGGCTTTCTTTCTTGAAATTTTCCATGGATCTCCTTAAGCTGTCAAAATTTTCTTTCAAGGACCTGCCACTCTGATACCAATTGTTAGAAAGTAAAGTCCACCAAGATAACTGAGAGGGGGGGTGAATCAGTTATCAGATAATTATAACCTTTATCAACTTCAATAGAATTTAACCATGTAAGCAATGTAATTACCAGCCATAGAAAGATATTCATACACAATGACACAATAACACAAGATATGTTGACTAGGGAACCTCTTGATCAAAGAGTAAACCCTAGTGGGAATGATGCCCACAAAAGATGCACTAATATAAATATTACTTGTGAAAGGATTGACTCTATCAGGAGTATTATGAAATACATTTAGTACATATGAATCCCTATTAGGAGATTTTGAATCCCTATTAAAACATTCTAACCCTGTTAGGAGTTATGGAAGACAGAAGGACCCACTACCCAAACAGCTTCAGGGTAAGATCACTAAACACACTATCCAAATGACCTTAATATTATTTAGTAGAATAATATGAAATATGTTACCTCTTTACTATGCCAAACTACACTCACTACTACACCAAATCTCAATTCCAGATCTATGTACTTCGCATGTCTTCTTTCATAATTTCGCTTTCACAACTTCATTAGCTCTTTTCTTCACTTCATGCTTACATTCGCATTCAACCATACCATGCTCAAAATTATTTCACATTACAACCACACTACTAAATTCAATAAATAAAAACATTCCTTCCTTTATACCACTCTCAAATAATTACAAATGAGTCTGCACACAAATACAAAATAAAAGTTTCCACACACCATCAAAATTACACAAAACTGTCAACTTCTAGATGTAATAACTCTTCACTCGTGCAACCTCAAAGTTTTTTCTATGAACTACATCACTATCATTGTGTCTCAACCTTCCCTTTAACTGCACAAAACTAGATTCCATCCTGATTAGGAGATATCATCAGATTTCCACAAATCGCTACTCAGAAACACTACTTGAATAGTGCTTCCACCAAAATGCTCATAACTTCTATGAATAAATGAATTTCTATTTGCAGTCTTAACCATAGATAAATAACATATCAAAGAATATAACCTCAACATATCATAGCTCAAACTAAAATATCCCATGTGTGCTAATCAAAACATTGTCTACTTCTCTGCTAGTCTCCAAAAGATCACTATGTTGACATCAATGATAGTCATAGTCATGAATGCAACAACAACTGCTATAGAATGAATGCCAACATCCAGCATTCATTCCTAATAGACCATGGTTGACCAATCTTAAATTTTGATAGTTTAATATAAGATAATTAGTGAAGTTGAATTTTGGATTTCTATGATGATTGAAGGTTGATTATGCAAGCAGTCAGGAATATAAATGATCTCAAATTTTGATTTTGATCCCAAAAATGGATTCTACTTGTTGTTTCGTTGGAGGGACCTTCATATAATGCTCAGTCCTTATGTCATGTTTAGCATTTTTGTTTTTGAAAAATCGCTTAAGTGTTCAAGAAATTTGTGAGACCATGCAATCATGTAAAGTATAAAATGAAATGCAAACCTAAGACCTAGGACCTAGTCATTGATCATGTGTCAATCATTTTCATCACTAAAATTTTTAGGTAACCAGATAAATCAATACAATGCCCACTAGCTAGGAAACTATAGACATGAATATTGATTTTTGCACCAAAGTCAATACAAATCCCACTGGTTAGACAACCATGGACATATGAATATTGATTTTGTTTTCAGAATGTCAGATTAGATACAAGCACCAAGGCACAAACATCAGGATGACCTAAATATCATGTCTATTTTGATATAGCAATTTGTATAAGCATCAAAACATAAATGTCATGATGACCAGAATATGCCTTGCATAACAAATACATAAAGCAGTCAAGAGATCATTCTAAATCCAGTGTGAATTACTCGTAGTGACCCTTTATTGTTCACATCCTTAGGTAAGATCATGTTTCACAGTAGGAGTAAGAAATCACTCAAAAAGACAAAAGTTAGATCAAAATTCCTTGAATTTTCTAGGTATCAATGGTCAAGGTACTCATGGCCATCCAATTCAAGGTAAAGGCTCTTACAGATGGACACCATTTCAATCTAGAATTTCCAAAGTTTCTAGATTTTCTTATACAAGAAGAAAACAAAGAAAAGATTATGCCCCTAGTCATCACTCTCTAAATCTTGTAAATGATGTCATCAAAGAGCTCAAAGGAACACAATATGAAAATATCTCAATGCAAATTAGTAAGCATACAAGGAGATAATCATGTAAAAGGATAGATTGCTTTCAGTTTGATGTTTGATTGTGTTGTTGTAGATGCAAAATCCTTTTTGGAGAGGAGATTGACTGTCTGACTTGAGTGAAGCTTCAAAGGACTATGACTAGATATGACTCATCTAAGATACACTGGAGGTCATAGGATATGAATTTTATTGCCACCAAGTTTGAACATTGATAGGATACAGACATTTCACCTAATTAGTGTACAGACCAACTTATTGAAAATGGGAATGCAGGAACAAACCAAGAGATATGTAGAAACTAAAGCAAGATTGAAAGTTGGGAAAGACCAAGATTGCGTTGATAGATGGAGCATTTTGAAACAAGTGGCACCTATTTTTTGAGCTTTCACCATCTTGGCAGAGATTCTATTTTTGCTACCAAGGCACCTGTTTCTAGGTTTTCACCAAGGCACTTTTTCTTTTTCTCATTTTTTTTGTATTTTTAATTTTTTTAATTTTTTTGTACTTTTGATATTTTTCAATTTTTTTGTGAATCATCAAGGTGCCCATTGCTAGGTTTTCACCAAGATGTTCAAATTTTCAGGACTTTTTCAAATTTTTATAATTTTTTTAGGACATTTTACAAAGATTGAATGCCTTAGGCATAGAATTTCTTTAGATGGAGAACGTTGATTGGTTCTCAGAGCTGTTCTCCTTCAGTCATTGAGAGTTGATAGGCTCTAGAGCCAAAATTTCCTATGATTACAAAGGGACCCAGCCAGTTGGGTTCAAACTTCCCCTTGCGCTTTCTATGTGATTGATTTTTAGGATTCTCTCTCAAGACTAGATCACCAACCTGAAATTCTCTGTGTCTGACTTTCTTGTTGTAGCCTCTAGACATTCTCTTCTAATATACTTTGAGATGATCATACACTACTTGTCTATTCTCATCTAGTAGTTCAAGTTCTTGCAACCTAGACACTCTTTAGTCATCATCAGTTACTAGACCATGCATTCTGATTCTTAGTGATGGGATTTCAACCTCAATAGGTAGTACCGCTTCAGACCCATAAACTAAAGTGAATGGTGTAGCCCTAGTGGGCATTCTGATACTTGTTCTATAGGCCCAAAGAGTTGGATTGATCATGAGATGCTAGTCTCTTCCTATTTTATTAATTGTACGATGCAAATTTTCAATAGATTCTTGTTAGAAGCCTCTGCTTGTCCATTCCCTTGAGGATAGTAGATTGATGACCAATGTTGTGTTATCTTGAATTTAGCACATAGATCATCCAAGTCTTTGTTTCTGAATTGCCACCATTATCTATGACTATAGAATGTGGAATACCATACCGACATATGATGTAGGTCAAGATGAACATAGATATTTTCTTACTAGTTGCTTGCGTTAAGGGGATTGCTTCTACCCATTTCATGAAATAATCTATAGTTTTTATAATATGGGTATTCCCATTAGAAGAATGAGGATGTATGAATCCTATAAGATCAAATGCCCATTAGTGAAAAGGCCATTGTGTAGTGAAGGGAATTAGATCTCTCCTTGGAGCATGAATTAAGTTGCCATGCACTTGGTACTTTTGATAGTTCTTAGCAAATTGGATAGCCTCTTTCTCCATTTTTGGCCAATAGTACCCAGCCCTAATAAGTTTTTGGGCTAGTGTTAAACCATTCAAGTGTGACCCACAAATACCATCATGGACTTCCTCTAACACACATTGAGACTCTTCCCATTCTAAACACCTAAGTAGTGTACCATCGCGACCTCATTTGTATAGACCATGACCAATGATAACATATCGGGATGCATTGCGGATAAGGTATCTCTTTTCATGGTGGTTAAATGTATTAGGAATGATTTGATCTTTGAGATAGGATAAAATATTTTATAGTGGGATGAATCATGACCTACAATAGTGCAGATCATGAGGGTATCAGGAGAATCATATGCAAGATAAGATAGTACTTCCACCAGGAACTCATAGCATAGCTCATGTTCAGGCTGCTATAATAAAGTAGATAGTGTTGCCAGTTTTGGCCAATAGTACCTAGCCCTAATAAGTTTTTGGGCTAGTGTTAAACCGTTCGAGTGTGACCCACAAATACCATCATGGACTTCCTCTAACACACGTTGAGACTCTTCCCATTCTAAACACCTAAGTAGTGTGCCATCTAGACCTTGTTTATGTAGATCATGACCAATGATAACATATCAGGATACATTATGGATAAGGTATCTCTTTTCATGGTGGTTAAATGTATTGGGAATGATTTGATCTTTGAGATAGGAGAAAATATTTTTATAGTGGGATGAGTCATGACCTACAATAGTGCAGATCATGTGGGTATCAAGAGAATCATATGCAGGATAATATAGTACTTCCACCAGGAACTCATAGCATAGCTCATGTTCTGGTTTCTGTAATAAAGTTGATAGTGTTGCCATTGCATCGACAACCTTATTCTCTATTCTAGGTATTTTATCAAAGGTGATAGATATGAAATATTTCTTTAGATCATCTACCATTCTCTTGTATGGAATGAGCTTTCCATCTTTCATTTGATACACATCATTGACTCAGTGTATTACAAGTTGTGAGTCACCATGAATGTGTAATTCTCTTACCCTCCACTCAATTGCTATTTTCATACCATTAAGAAGGGCTTCATATTTAGAAATATTGTTTGTACAAGTAAATTTGATTTTAAATTCCTTAGGAATGGAGTATCCTTGAGGAGTGATAAACAAGATGCATACTCTAGATCCATTCTATCTATAAGAGCCATCAAAGAATAATTTCCATTTTCTAGAAGAAAGATTCATGATAGAGGAATCTGGGAATTCCATTTGCATTGGTGTGTCATCAAACAAATCTGCCTTTGCTAATTGACCAACAATAACTTGGCCTTTAATGTCTTTTCCTTCAACATATTCAATGTCAAATTCACTTAAGAGAATGACCCATTTGGCTAGTCTACCCATGAGGGCATCTTTTCTTAGTAGGTACTTTAGTGGATCAATCTTAGCTACTAAATGCATGGTATGAGCCAACATATAATGTCTCAGTTTCTATGATGCAAATATCATAGTTAGAAAAGCCTTTTAAATCATAGAATAATTCTTTTCATATGCTACCAATGTTCTACTGATATAGTATATAGCTCTTTCCATCTTATTCTCATCATTTTGTGCAAGGAATGCCCTGAGTGATGTATTTGTTGTAGAGACATATAAGATCAATGACTTCCCTTGAATAGGAGGATTTGATAGATATTTCTTAATATGATTAAAATTATTTTCACATTCCTCATTCCGTGAAAATGTCACACCTTTATGTAATGTCTTTGTGAAAGGCTATGATATGTGTGCTAGCTGAGATATGAAGAGTCTGATAGATTGTACTCTCCCTTGTAATGTTCTCATTTGACTGGTATTCTTGGGAGGTTGCATTTCCATGATAGCTTTACCTTTAGCTGGATCAACTTCAATCCTCTTCTTTGAAACTATGTAGCCTTAGAGCTTTTAAGAAGTGACACCAAAAGCACACTTCTTAGGGTTCAGTTTGAGACTAAACTTTTCCATTCTGTCTAGTATCTTGCTCAAATCATTTAGATGTTCAAATCTTATCATAGATTTTGCTAAAGTATCATCAACATAATCCTCCATAGTTTGATGCATCATGTCATGAAAAATAGATGTCATAGCTCTCTGATATGTAGCACCATTATTCTTAAGTTCAAATGATATGACATTCCAACAGAAGGTACCCCATGCACATGTGAGAGCAGTTTTCTCTTGATCTTCTAGAGTAATTTTTATTTGATTATATCCACAAAAGCCATCCATTAAAGAATACATCCCAAAGCCTGTGGTCATGTCCACTATCATATCAATGTTAGGTAATGGAAAATAATCCTTAGGGAATGCTTTATTTACATCTCTAAAATCTGTGCACACTTTTATTGATTTGTCTAGTTTTGAAATAGGTACAATATTAGAGATCCATTCATCATAGTCAATAACACAGATGAATCCAACTTTTAGTAGCTTCTCTAATTTAGCTTTGACCAAGAGTGCAACATGTGGATGCATCCTTCTCAATTTCTACTTAATAGGTTTGACATTTAGAGATATTGATAAATGGTGCATTATGAGATTAGGATCCAACCCTAGCATATCTGAATACTTCCATGCAAAGTTGACCTTCTTTTCTATTAAGAATTTTGTAAAAAAAAAATTTTATTCTTCTAATAAGGATTTGTTATAAAGTAAAGTCCACCAAGATAACTAAGAGGGGGGGGGGGTGAATCAGTTATCAAATAATTTTAACCTTTATCAACTTCAACAACATTTAAATATTTAAGAAATGTAATTACCAACCATAGAAAGATATTCATACAAAATGACACAATAACACAAGATATGTTGACTAGGGAACCTCCTGATCAAAGAGTAAACCCCACTGGGAATGATGCCCACAAAAGATGCACTAATATAAATATTCCTTGTGAAAGGATGGAATATGTTAGGAGTCTTATGAAATACATTTAGTACATATGAATCCCTGTTAGGAGATTTTGAATCCCTGTTAAAAGATTCTAACCCTGTTAGGAATTATGGAAGACAGAAGGACCCAGTGCCCAAACAGCTTCAGGGTAAGATCACTAAACACACTATCCAAATGACCTTAATATTATTTTGTAGAATAATATGAAATATGTTACATCCTTACTATGCCAAACTAAAATCACTACTACACCAAATCTCAATTCCAGATCTCTATACTTCGCATGTCTTCCTTGAAAATTTCACTTTCACAACTTCATTAGCTCTTTTCTTCACTTCATGCTTACATTCACATTCAACCATACCATGCTCACACTTATTTCACATTACTACCACTACTACTATATCAAATAAAGAAAAGCATTCCTTCCTTTATACCACACTCAAATAATTACAAATGAGTCGGCACACAAATACAAAATAAAAGTTTCCACATGATACATCAAAATTACACAAAATTGTTAGCTTCCAGATGTAATAACTCTTCACTCGTGTGACCTCAAAGTTTGTGTTGTGAACCACAACACTATCAATGTGTCTCAACCTTCTCTTTAGTTGTGCAAAACCAAATTCCATCCTGATTAGGAGATATCATCTGATTTCCACAAACCACTACTCAGGAACACTGCCTAAATACTACTTCCATCAAAATGCTCATTACTTCTATGAATAAATAAATTTCTATCTACGCTCTTAACCATAGACAAATAACATGTCAAAGAATATAACCTCAACATCACATATCTCTAATTACAATATCCCACGTGTGATAATCAAAACACTATCTGCTTCTCTGCTATTCTCCAGAAGACAACTATGTTGACATCAATGACAATCATAGTCATGAATGCAACAACAATTGCTACAAAATGACTTCCAACATCCAGCATTCATTCCTAACAATCTCCCCCATTGGCATTGATGGCAACATAGATGAAAAACATCTAATGTTCCAAAAATCCAATACTGCTATTGTAACAAACATTTCAAATCATGCTTTGTTATCCTATTTAGTTCTCTCCAATAGATGGTACAAGTGGTTTTTCATGTACACTTCTCCCCCATTCACATCAATGATAGAAATTTCATCACTATGTCAACAACAAATCAATCTCAAAAGACACTATTCAAAAAATACATTCACAAGAGTCCTCATGACTCAGCTCACATACTCCCCCATAGAGGAAGTACCAACATCCAATCTAGAACAAAGATAGGGCTCATATACCATTGGATGGATGCAACTAACTACATCATTACTCAAAAGTAGGTTGGGGCATAACCCCAAGAATACCTCTCAAATAATCAAATGTATCCTTAGGCAAAGGCTTTGTAAATATGTCTTCTATCTATTCCTTTGTGCTTATGTACTCTAGTCTGACTTCTTTTTCAATAACTTTCTCTCTTACAACATGATACTTGATCTATATATGCTTAGTCTTACAATGTAAAACATGATTCTTAGACATACTAACTATACTGGTGTTGTCTCAATGTATGAAAATAGGCTCAACAAAATTAATTCCAATATCCTTCAGCATCTGATTCATCCAAATTATCTAGTTACAATTGTTTTCTATTGCTACATACTCTGCTTCTGTTGTACTTTGTGAAATACAATTCTACTTCTTGCTTAGCCAAGAAACTAATCTTCCTCCAATAAAAAAGGCTCCACCACTGGTGCTTTTCTTTTCATCAACACTACCTCCCCAATCAGCATTTGTATATGCACATAGGGTAAAATCATTAGATTTTTCATTCCACAATCCATAGTACATTGTGCCTCTTAAATATCACAGTATCCTCTTTACTGCTACATAATGTGACTCTCTAGGTTCAGCTTGAAATCTTGCTACCATTCCAACTGAATGTTGTATATCCGGTCTAGTATGTGTTAAGTACTACAATCCTCCAATCATGGATCTGTATTTCTTTTTCTCAACTACTGGTGTTTCATCTTTTCTAGATAGTTTATGTCCTATAATCATAGGTGTTCCAACTAGTTTGTAGTCCTCCATTCCAAATCTTTTCAAAAAATCATTCGAGTACTTTGTCTAACATATAAAGATACCATCACTGTTCTATGTTATTTGTAATCCTAGAAAGTATTTCATCTCACCAATCATACTCATTTCAAATTTAGTCTTCATTTCATCAGCAAATTTGTCACTAGCTTCATCTTCTCCTCCAAAGATAATGTCATCAACAAAAATAACTCTAATCAAAAAACCATTTTCAATTTCTTTTGTGTACAGATTGCTATCAGTTGTTCCTTTAGTAAATACCAGTTTCAAAAAATACTTATACAATCTATCATACCAAGTTCTAGGTGCTTTCTTTACTCCACATAATGCTTTTTTTAATTTACATACCATGTCTCCTTCTTGAGTCAAAGGAAAACCTTCAGGCTGCTCAATGTAGACTTCTTCTTCCAATTCTTCATTCAGAAATGTTGACTTCAAATCCATCTGATACACTTTGAATTTCTTAAAAGATGCATAGGCAAGAACATTCTTACTGCTTCAATTCTTTCCATAGGTGCAAAATTTTCTTCATAGTTGATTCCTTCTTGCTGTGAGTATCGTTTACATACTAATCTTGCTTTGTTTCTTACTACTTCTCCTTGTTCATTCATCTTGTTTCTAAATACCCATTTAGTTCCAATCACATTCTTGTCTTTAGGTCTAGGGACCAATTCCCATGTCTTGTTCTTTTCAATTTGATCCAATTCTTCTTTCATAGCATTAATCCAATGTTCATCTTCTCAAGCTTCACTAGTAGATTTAGGTTCAATTTGAGAAATCAAACATAAATGTACCTTATTTCAAGTCAGAACTCCTCTATCCAAACTTCCAATAACTTATTCAATAGGATGATGTCTTGATATATACCTATTCGGTGTCATAGTTATAGATTTTGCTTCAACTATAGATTCTTCTCTAGATTCCTCTCTGGTTTCATGTGTAGGACTTTCATTCAATAATTCACGGTCAGTCTCATAGAATAATTCAATAGTTTCAATGTTAGGCCGAGGATGAGTTTCTTTGTCAGATTCATACTCAAGCATTCTTTCTTGAATTTTAAACTTCTCATCAACTTTAAAGAATATCCAAGAAAAATATTTTCATCACTTCTAGGATCAAACTTTCCAATATCATCATCTCTCTTTATATAACATTTCCTTCCAAAAATTCTAAAATACTTAACTGAGGGTGCATGTCCAAACCATAATTCATAAGGTTTCTTGTCTGTGTCTGCTCTAATTTTCACTTTGTTCATTGTATATATTGTTGTATCCACTACTTCTCTCCAAAATGTCTTCACCAAATCATTCCCAAATAACATAGCTCTTGCTACTTCAATCACTGACCTATTTCTTCTTTCTAAAATACCCTTTTCTTTAGGTGTTCTAGGGGCTGAAAACTATCTCTTAATACCATTCACTTCACAAAAAGTGTTAAACTCTCTAGAAGTAAATTCTCCACCTCTATCAGATCTCAAACATTTAATCTTCATTCCAGATTCATTCTCAACTTTATTCTTAATGATCTTAAACTTATCAAATGCTTCAGATTTTTCTTTCAAAAATGCAATCCACATCATTCTTGTAAAATCATCAACAAGAATCATAAAATACATTTCTCCATAGAATCCTCTAGTCCTGGTAGGACCACTCAAGTCTGTATGAACAATCTCCAACTTCTCTCCTAATGTGAACTTCTTACTAGGAAATGAACTTCTCTTTTTCTTAGCCATCACACATTCTTTGCAAATCATGTTAGTAGGCTTTATAATTTTAGGCAAATCCCTTACTACAAGTGTAGTACTTACTTTCACAATGTTATCAAAGTTTATATGAAAAAAGCTTCTCTGCCATAACCAACTGTCATCAATTTTAGTAATCAAATATGTCATCTCAGTCAGATTCAATTGAAATACATTACGTCTAGTTCTAGCTCTAGTTCCAATCAAATTTCCATCTTTATCCTTTATCACAAAGGTTTTCTTAGTAAACCAAACTTGATATCACTTATTTACTAACTATCCAACATTGAAAATATTATGTTTTGATCCATCAACAAAGTAAACATCATCAGTATTAGTCTTTCCATCAAGAGTAGTAGATCATATACCTTTAATCAAACAAGGTGCATTGTTACCAACTCTAACAATTCCTCCATCACAATTGTTAAGCTTTATGAACTTCTTCATGTCACCAATCATATGATGTGAACAACCACTGTCTATAATCCAATCAGCTTTCTTTTCAACTTGGGAAACTAATTATTTTTCTTCCTTAACATCAGATTCAAAATTCTCTTCTTTAATTGCTACAAATCCTATTTCATCATTAATCTCAGTATCACTTTCACTCAAAGTTATTTCTATACTAGCTTCAAGATCTTCATCATTAGCATAATAACATTCCTTAGATCTTCTAGGCTTGAAATTATTTCTATACTTCTTAACTCTCTTAGGAAATTTAGATGCAAAATGACCATATTCTTGACAAGTCCAACATTTAAAAAATTTAATACCGTCTGGTTCTCTTTTCACAAGCAAGGCAATACCTTCTTCAATCTTCTTATCTTCTTCATTTCTAGATCTACTGCTGCTGGCATAATCTCCACTCACACTCATACTTCTTGACAAAGTACGATGAATATTAAGAGCACTAAATGTTGTCTCCATTCTAGGTAAGTCTCCTCATACCCTTAGGTTCATTTCTATTGCTTCCAATATTCCAAGAAGAGTCTCTCTTGTAAAGTTTGTAGTACAAGGCATAAATTTTTCAATCATTTGTGTTGTCTGCTTAAATATAGGAGTAAATGTCCTCAAAATTTTCCATATCACTTCATTCTCTATCTTTGTTCCTCTACAAGTTTTTATTCTTGCAAAAATTTCTAACATTCTACTAATATAGCTTCTAACAAATTCATCTTCCATCATTCTTATATCTTCAAATGCACATATCCAATTATGTAATCTAGCTCTCTTTGCATGTTCATCACCTTCAAAAGTAGAGCGTAAAGCTTTCCAAATTTCATGGGCTTTCATTAATATTTTACCTGACTATATTCATTCTCCAGAAGTGTTGTCAAAAGTGCTTCTCTTGCAAGTATGTTACACATGAATAGATCTAGCTCATCTTTAGATCCTATCTCAAGATTATCTTCTCCAATGGTAGTCTTCAAATTCTTTTTAATTAACCAATAACATGGTCCTAAACATAGTATATGTGTATTCATCTTTTCTTTCTAGCTGTCAAAATTTACTCCATCAAACTTAGGGCTTTCTTTCCTAAAATTCACCATGGATCTCCTTAAGCTGTTAAACTTTTCTTTCAAGGACTTGCCACTCTGATACCAATTGTTAGAAAGTAAAGTCCACCAAGATAACTAAGAGGGGGAAGTGAATCAGTTATCAAATAATTATAACCTTTATCAACTTCAACAAAATTTAACCATGTAAGAAATGTAATTACCAACCATGGAAAGATATTCATACACAATAACACAAGATATGTTGACTAGGGGACCTCTTCATCAAAGAGTAAACCCCGGTGGGAATGATGCCCATAAAAGATGCACTAATATAAATATTCCTTGTGAAAAGATGGACTCTATTAGGAGTCTTATGAAATACATTCAGTACATATGAATCCCTATTAGGAGATTTTGAATCCCTGTTAAAAGATTCTAACCCTGTTAGGAGTTATGGAAGATAGAAGGACCTAGTGCCCAAACAGCTTCAGGGTAAGATCACTGAACACACTATCCAAATGACCTTAATATTATTTAGTAGAATAATATGAAATATTTTACCTCCTTACTATGCCAAACCACACTCACTGCTACACCAAATCTCAATTCTAGATCTATGTACTTCACATGTCTTCCTTCACAATTTCACTTTCACAACTTCATTAGCTCTTTTCTTCACTTCATGCTTACATTCACATTCAACCATACCATGCTCACACTTCTTTCACATTACTACCACTACTACTATATCCAATAAAGAAAAGCATTCCTTCCTTTATACCACACTCAAATAATTACAAATGAGTCGACACACAAATACAAAATAAAAGTTTCCACACACCAATCAAAATTACACAAAACTGTCAGCTTCTAAATGTAATAACTCTTCACTCATGTAACCTCAAAGTTTGAACTATAAACCACATCACTATCAATGTGTCTTAACCTTTCCTTTAACTGTGCAAAACCAGATTCCATCCCGATTAAGAGATATTATCCGATTTCTGCAAACCGCTACTCAGGAACACTGCCTAAATACTGCTTCCACCAAAATGTTCATAACTTCTATGAATAAATGAATTTCTATCTATGCTCTTAACAATAGACAAATAACATCTCAGATAATATAACCTCAACATCGCATAACTCTAACTACAATATCCCACTTGCGCTAATCAAAACACTATCTGCTTGTCTACTAGTCTCCAGAAGATCATTGTGTTGACATCAATGACAATCATAGTCATGAATGTAACAACAACTGGTACAGAATGATTGCCAACATCCAGCATTCATTCCTAATAGGATTTTTCTACATGAATCAACTATGTTTATTTTGTTGTTCCAAGTTGATAGATTGAGTGGGATCAATTAGAACTGGAGATCTGTTATGTAAATGACTCAAAAGGACATCAAATATCTCACCCTTAGGTGCCTCAGAGAGGTTTTAACCTTTGGATACCTCTTTTATTTTTACTTTTGTAGGTTTTGAGACTGCCAAAAAGTGGTTTTCACCCTTAGAACTCCTTTTCTTTTTATTCTTATTCTTATTTTTTTGTCTAAGATACTTGATGTCTGACTCCATCATACTAATGCTTAGTTCACTAATGGAAGTCATCATAGGCTCAACTGCATTAAGGTAGCAAGCAAGGGCATAGTCATTTGGAATGGTATAAATACCTTGGGTCAGATTCATAGATGTTTGGTCAAGAAGGTAGGGATGTTGGATAGTTAAAGTGGTGAAATATTGGGAAAGAGTGTTTACGGATATGGATCTGTCATCATTGGTCCTAACCTGAAGCTTGATTTTGAATGTGATATTACAACTTAAGATGTCCAATTGATGAATAGGCTCAATGTCATTTTGGGAGTCCACTTTAGACATTGGTGGATCAGACTCATTAAGTTTAGCATTTTTCTCTAGACTTACATTGGTTTTAGGTGCATATTGGTGTATAACATCAATATGTTTCTCTGTGATAAGATAATCTTCCTTTGGAATGGCTCCCCATTCATAGTCATTTGATTCCTCATATATACCTCTAGGAAATTTAAGAAGATGAGTAAAGTCAGGATGAATACCCTAAGAAGATTTATCCTCATATTCTGATTTGAATTCATACTCATGGGAATTTGTCTTAGAATAACTACCACCTTCCTCTTTATCTATTTGATAGTCTTTGAGATTAGCTAGTTCTTGTGGTGCAACTATCTCTTGCTCTATAGTAGGTTCTTCTATTTCTACTACATTGATTCTTTTTACTAGATCATCTTTAGTGTCAAGGAGGTCTTTTATTTCTTTAGGCAAATGCTCATAAGGAATGAGATCTTCAGTGGTGTCTGAATCATCATTGTTAGATTGTTTTGTTGTTACTCCCTTCAGTTGATTTGATGTGGATGGCTCAATCTATTCTAAGACATGTGGGGAGTTCTTGCTAAGACAAAAAGGCTTCTTCTTATATCCTAAACCTATTGTATTCCTATTTTCTCAACCATAATGGTCAAGAGGTGATAGAAGATCTTTACCCTATATTCCTAGAGGTCATTTTCCTTTAGATCCCATTTTTGTGATCAATTTGTCCCCTAGGCCATATGGCTTAGAAGGGATCTTCGATGTTTTAGATTTACACTTTTGAACAACTTGAGATTTAGATTCATCTTTGTATAGCCATCCAAGCACAACTTCATCCTCTTCAAACTCTTGTTTAGATACTTTTTCTGCAACAAAATTTCCTTTATATGCCTCAAGAGGTTCTTTAGACTCTAGTTTAGATTGTTTTAGAGTTTGACAATAAGACTTAGGCAAAATAGGGAGAGATGTCAATGATAAGACTGGCTCTATAGTATAGTCTCCCATACCATTTTCTTTGATTTTAACCTCTTTAGTAATGTCTTCCATCTTAGATGTTGAAGCAACATCTAGCTGCTTAGTGGAAGATTATCTATTATTAGGAATGAGTTTATCAACACTTTCTTTCAATGCATTGCAAGTTGTATATATATATCAGCTAGAATCATCACCTCTACTCCTTCATAAGGAAATTTCAAACACTGATGATATATAGAAGGAATAGCTTTCATTTCATGTATCCAGGGTCTCCCTAGAAGGATTTTGTAAGCCAAAGGTAGATCAAGAACTTGACATATAGTATCTCTAATGATAGGACCTATTATGATAGGTAAGACAATTATTCCTTTGGAAGATCTTTCTTGCTCATCATATGCTTTGATAGTTATCTTCTTTCTAGGATCAATGGCCATTTATGAAAATCCTAGTTGTGTAATCAAGTTGAAAGAACAAATATTTAGACCAGTGCCCCCATCTATCAACACGTGTTTGACATGACGATTTTGGATCAAGACTTCAATATGCAAGGGCTGGTTATGTGAATGACTCAAGGAGTTATCATCTTCCTCTAAAAAGGAGATATACTGTGTACACGTAGGATGACCAACCATAGTTTATAATCTATCTAAATCAAGGTTATCGGGAACATTGGATTTGAGAAAAGCTTTGTCTAGAACAGCTCTATGAGGTGGAGGTATTTGAAGCAACTCAAACATAGATATTTTTGCATTTGTATGCTAGAGTTGTTGGACAATATTGTATGATGTAGGCCTCATGTCTTTAGGATTTGAAGATTTAGATATAGGCTTCTATTTAGAAGCAGATGAAAGATTGAAAGGCACATTAGGGAGATTGAATGAATCTGGTATTTGTCCTTGTAGATGTGCCTAAGCTTGTGATCAAATAACTGCATTGGCTAATTGTTTATCTCTATCTTTTCTTAAAATTGTGATGACATTGTGACACTCAAATAGACATGGTTCAACCATATTGATAACAACATTGTTTCCAAAGTAGGCATAATTGACTTTAGCACCCATATTAGGCTGAGAAGAAGAATCTTCTTTACCATGTTTCTGAAATGGTTCCATGAATGTTGTATGATCATTATTTCCCTTATGATTGTCAATTGTGATTTCTCCATTATCAATTTTTTCTTGTATAATGTGTTTCAAGTGAACATAGTTATTAGTTTTATGACCCTTATTGTGATGGAAGTCATAGAAATCATTCTCTCTCCACCATTTTGGTTTAGGTTCAAGATCAAAGACTTTTATCTTAGGTAAGTAGATGATTTTGTTAGCCAATAGAGTTTTCATGGCAGATTCCAAGGATGCTCCAAGAGGAGTTAATTTTTGGTTAGGATCTGTAGCCCAAGGTTTGTAATTAGATGACTTTTTTTTGGGCTCGGTTGCTTTAGCTTTGGAAGCTTTGATGGCTTGGGTGCCAACAATGAGATTGAAAGTAAGTTCCTTGGATGGGGCATAGATAGTATCAACAATGCCATCTGTGACAATGCCTTTATTCTTGTTCCAATTTTTGTTTTTGTCCTTAGAACTAGATCTAGATTCATAATTGTCCTTTAGAAGTGTGATGTCTCCTTTTTTCACAAGTACTTTCTCAATTTTGATTGCACTATCTACCATCTTATCAAAGGATGTATGATTTTGCATTTATAAAGGGTAGTTGATTTCTAGAACAAGCTTATTGATGAAGATTTCCAACTTCTCAGTTTTTGGAATGGGTCTAGCATATAGAGAAAATTTCTTCCTCTAACTCTGGAGAAATATTAGGAATGGTTCTCCTAGATATTATTTCAGATTGCAGATGTAGATCATGGTGATCAGATGTTGAATATTGTAGGAGTATTACTAATAGAATAGTTTGATTAACTCCTCAAAAGTTTTGATAGTTGGAGGCATATTAGAGAACCAATGAATGGTTGCTCCTCCTAAAGATTGAGGGAAGAGATGCATTAAGTAGGTTGGTTCATGCATGAACTCCATAGATTGAGTACAAAATTCTTTGACATGATCTTGTAGATGAGAGTTTCCATCATACTTATCATATTTAAGAATTTCCACTCTTTTAGGGAATGGAGGCATGTACAAGTCCTTATCAAAAGGGCATAGGGCCTCCATGGAGAAATCCTTAGGTTCCTTTTCTTTCTCTAGTTTGTTAAGCTTAACTTGCATGGCATGCATCTGTTTCACCATAGCTATGATAGGAGTTTCTTCCTCATGTCTAATGATATTTTCAACATTAAAGTTTGGAGGAAGTTTAGCTCCTTCATGAGATAATTCTAGAAAGTATGCCTCTCTATCTTCTTTCAAGAAATGCCTCATCATTTTCTTGAAGTCGTCATCATTTTGATATTGAGCAATTTCAGAAGGTGTAGGTTCTTGATCCACACCATGTTGAGAATGGGGTCCTTGAGACCCATGTTGTGTCCCTCTGTGAGACATGTTAGGAGTTTTAGGACTCCCTGGGATAGTTTGAGGAGGATTTTTTTTATTACCTCCATGAGTTGATGGAGGGGGTATGTAGCCAATTTTCAATAAAAAATTGCCAAAAATGTCATCTTCATAAAGACCAAAATTATAGAGTTGCTCAAGATTTAAACCCTTGTGAGTAGTCAAAGGTATACTGTTGAGTGCTTCTCCGGATTTCTTGTGTGAGGAAGCTCTAGTTTCCACCATTAACCTTGGGTGAAGCAAGAAAGCAAGATGAAGACAACTAAAGAAAGATCTGATTCAAGAAAATTGAATGACACAACCTTGTCAATATTGGTTTGGTTAAAGATTAGATTAGACATAAATGAAGGATACTATGCCATAGTAGTATTGGTAGACACCCAAAAGATGGCGGGCATGAGCTCACAACACTTAGCCATTTAGTAAGAAGACTGAATTTGAAGATAATTTTGACAAGGTTTTGACACAAGATGAAAAAGACTCAAATCGATAAATCAAAAGGCTAAATCAAACTAAAGAGACCACTTTGGGAAAATGATTGGATTTGTTTCTAGTCTCCACTCTATTCTTGACACAGTGAATGTTTTGAGAGAATCTAGAAATAGGCTATAAAAACTAGACTTCTGATAAATTTGACAAGTCTCTGACAAATTTTTTAAAATTCTCAAATGATTTTTTGAAAGCTTGTATGACACTGGGTATGCTATCAAATGACAATTGCAAGACTTGTATGATAATTGCTGCCAGGGATAATTGTTCTTTGGATTTCTAGTGACAACACTTGTACAACACTATACTAGATACCATATGACAATACAAGGGTTGTGAAATGAATTTTTCTGAAAACTCGTACGACAATCTAAGACTATGGGATGACTTTTGACTCCAGATAGGAATTTCTCTTTAGATTTTGCAATTTTTAGGTTTTCATTTTTGAATTGTTGGCAAAGTTTTCTGTCTAGTTTTGAAGATATGTGTAATAGTCTATTTCAAATAATCCAAGTAGATATCAAGCATGCAAAACAACAAGCAAGGGAAGCAGGAAATTGTCTAAAAATAATGAACAAAGGAAAAAGAAACCTTGCGCATGAACAAGTAATAGTGACTTATTGTGCAAATCCATAGAATTGCTACTTGTGTATGTTCTCAAAAGTTTTTCAATAACACACATATTCCTAGAAAATGAAAAAAATGACCTCACTAGGGTTTGTGGTAATGATCTTACTTTGCAACTTTTGTGATCTCAAGAGGGTGAACTCCAATCCAGACACATCGAGGTTTTGACACAGTCTGAGAAATTAATTAATTAGGAGCTGCTAGGGAGATCTGGTAGCCCAACAAGAGACCACACCTATGAAGATTTCCTCTGCAAGGACATTTATATAGAGGTTTCTACTAACATGGTGAAAATGGCTATTACCACTTGAGGTTCCATCCACATGGTTGACCCAATTAAGGGAATATCCACTATGGTTAACCCTCTCTAAAGGTGATAGGGAGAGGGGATGAACTAATCACTAGTTCATGCTTCTTGTCTACCATTGAGACCTAACATGACTCCCAAGTCCACCAAATGGATCTATAGGACCTTCTTCAATCTATGATCCCCTGATCCCAAACCCCACTCTTCTATCTACTACAAAACTCCATGCTTCCCACTTCTATGTACTTTGATTGGATGAGGAATACTCTAGATTTATTAGCCTTCACTAAGGTCTTACTTCAAATAACTTTCCTAGGTCCTTGCAGGGTTATGGAGGTGATGAAAAACCTTCCATTTCACTATTTCCAATGCTTGTAAGGATCTCATGCAATATTTCTCCTTACCAATTTCAAGATTCTTTGTCAAAACAGGGCTACAAGGAAAACTCCCCTATTAGCTCTCCTACTCCGAGAAACAAGGGAATAATGCCATTTATTGCTATTAAACCTAAAAAACTTCCTTTAGAGACTCCTATTATTTTAACTAGGGCTCAAGTATTTTTGGGATTTTGGGTCTCCAATCGACACTACAAAGCCCTGACACAAAATGAGGGTTTGTGAGGGTTTATAGGCCTTACTTTGGCTTGACTGCTCCTTGGTTTGTCTAGGTGCCTTCTTGGAATTATGACACCTCTTCCTCTACACAAAAGTTGTCTTACTCAATCCCCTTTCCACTCCATATCTCCATTCCTTTAGATCTTCAAAACCCTACAAGTTAGAACCTCTGCAATCAACACTCTTCCATAACCAAGCTTGCTCTGGCTCGCTTAGGGAAAGAGTTTTGAAATGTCTCCATAGCTTTTGAAGGTCCATCCTCCTGCAATCACAAATTAAATTGAACCCACTCACTACCCCCAAAAGGTCATACTGATTCTACAATGGGATAGTGAGTTACATTGCTTACAAGGCCAACTGCCTGGTTCAGGATAGTGGACTGTCACAAACAAACTAATTACAAAACTTGTAAAAGAAAACTATATACATGTTAACTAATGAATCAAAACTACTTCAAACAATACAAATTACAATGCCAAGTTCCTATAGTATCAAACTTAGCACACAAAAGCTTTTATTTCCTTCACTGTGATACTTTCCACATACATAACAGTTACACTAGTCTCCTATCTGTACTCTGTCACACACATACTTGCAATATTATGGTTTCTTAAGTTAAAGTATGGTCTCTTAGGTCTTTTCCATCATGTCTAGGGTTCCCATTGCATTAAAAGTTAAATCCACCATTATAGGATGGCATGACCAAATGTTGTCGGGCAACATTTTCAAAGTTGCAAATTTGCACTTTACAACTTTTACAACTTTTGCAATTTCTTGTCAAATAGGCTAAGTCTAGGATTTCTAAAGCTTATGACTCCTCTTAGTGGGAATATAAGTGTTTGATGATTGATTCCAATTCAAAATAAATTCAAAAATCCTAAAATGTACCTCTGACATCTTAAAATGACCTCACTCTAAGAGGTACCTAATTAGCTTCTAAGGCTAAACAAGGAACTCCTAAGACCTTTAGACCCTTAACTATCATTTCCACTTACAAAAGATGGTCCATAGACCTTTATTTTGTTTACAAGGCTCACTTAGAGAAAAAAAGACAAAAATTGTAGCATTGGTGAGGGTCCTATTCTCTAGGTGTCCTTGCACCATACTCCCCACCAAAGAAGCTAAGTCCCTATTGGAGACAATAGGTGGAGATCTATGCCCTGAAGGTTAAACTAATTCTCAGGGACCCAAGTTGCTTCTAAATCAGGTTTATCCTACCACTTGATAAGGTTTTCCTTATAGATTCCATGCCTAGTCTTTGTATGCACTTGGGAGTCCAATATCTTCTCTACTCTTAGCCTGGGTTTAGGAGGTAGGGCAACTACTTGAACCTCCTTCTTAGCTTCTTCCATATTTTGATCTACTTTAATAAGAGGTCCTCTATGTTTAACTATGTCTACAACATTGAAGATGGGAGAGATAGTTAGATCATCTTGTAGACCAACTTTGTAAGCATTATGTCCATACTTGGCTAGTATAGGACATGGACCAACTCTCTTCATCTGTAGCTTTATAGGAACTCCTTTTTCCATTCTTGCTTTGTTTAGGTGGACCATGACTAAGTACCCTACACCAAACTATACCTCTATTCTCTTGAGATCAACCTTGTCCTTGATCTTCTTGGTGTTTTCAATGAGGGACCGTTTCACTTGATCATGCACTTCTTTCATAGATTGACTAAAATCTTCAATATAGCCACTATTAGGGACTTGGTTTTCTAGATTTCTTAGTTCACATACACCCCTAGGATGTATCCCATAGAAAATATCAAAGGGACTCTTGCTAGTAGTCCTATTGATGCTATCATTATAGGAAAACTCTACTTGGTGAAGGACTAAGTCCCATGTCAAACCATAATCCTTGGTTAAACATCTCAAAAAATTTCCAAGTGTCCTATTGACCACCTCAGTTTGACCATTAGTTTAAGGATGGTAAGCTGAGCTAAATGCTAGATTGGTACCTAGCCTTTTCCATAAGGACCTCCAAAAGTGTCCCATGAATTTTCTATCTTTGTCAGATACAATACTACTTGGCAAGCCATGAATTCTTACAACTTCTTTGAAAAATAAATAAGCAATATGACTTGCATCATGAGTGACTTTACATGGGATAAAATGACTCATTTTTTTGAATCTATCCACTACAACATAGATACTATCAAATCCACTCTTTGTCCTAGGTAAACCAACCACAAAATCCTTACTTACACATTCCCATGGTCTACTTGGTATTGGGAGAGGTTGATAAAGTCCTACATTTGTAGCAGTACCCTTGGCTCTTTGACATATGATGCATTTCTCAACATAGGTCCTGGCATCTCTTTGCATTTTAGGCCAATAGTAGTACCTTTGGACCAATTCCAAGGTCTTGATGAGGCCAAAATGGCAACTCAAAATCCCATTGTATTTTTCTTGAATGAGGTTCTCCCTCATGGATCCTCTTCGAACACACAATTGCCCTCCTTTAAATAGGAGTCCATCCTGCAATGTATACTCTACAAACTCACCATGAAAGTGATTCAAATGTTCTTGAAACACCTTGTATGCTACTACAAAGTCTTCATTAGTTTGGTATAGATCCTTGAAGTTATCCAATCCTATGCTTTTCATTTGTAATTCTTGAATAGTGAGCAACCTTCTACTCAAGGCATCTACTACTTTATTGATATGCCCTTTCTTTTGCTTTATGGTGAAGGTATAAGATTGCAAATACTCCACCCACTTGACATGTCTATGACTCAACTTGTCTTGGGAGTTGAGAAAACTCAAAGCCTGATTGTCAGTGAACACTACAAACTCTTTGGGCAAAAGATAATGCCTCCACTTTCTAAGGGATTGAACAAGTGCATAAAGTTCTAGATCATAGGAAGAGTACTTTTTCTTTGATGCATTTAGCTTCTCACTAAAGAAATCCACTGGTCTATTGCTTTGACTCAAAACTCCTCCTACTGCTATGTTACTAGAATCACATTCTATGACAAAGGGTTCATCAAAGGTTGGCAACCTTAGAATAGGCTTAGTAGCTACCTCTTTATTTAATGTCTCAAATCCCTTATCTTCTGTAGGTGTCCACACAAATTTAGTTTTCAATCCACCCTTGACGGTAGCCATCATTGGAGCACATATCCCACTGAAATTCCCAATGAACTTCCTATTGTACTGAGTTAGGCCATGGAAACTCCTCACTTCACTGGAATTCTTAGGAGTTGGCCAACTTGATATTGCTGCAACTTTAGTGTCATCCATCTATAGATCTCCTTGAGATAGAACAAAGCCTAAATAGACTAGTTCCTTCTTCATAAAGTCACACTTATCTAGATTGATGGTTAGGTGCTCCTCTTTCAATTTAGACAACACAATCTTGAGATGCTTTAAATGTTCCTCTTTACTCATGCTGAAAATTAATATGTCATCTAAATAGACTACCACACAATTACCTGTGAAGTCTTTCAACACCTCATTCATGAGCCTCATGAATGTGATTAGAGCATTAGAGAGGCCAAATGGTATGACTAGCCATTCATAGAGTCCTTCAGTGGTCTTGAAAGATATTTTCCACTCATCTCCCTCTTTTATTCTTATTTGATGATAGCCACTTTTAAGGTCTATCTTTGTGTAATACCTTGCCCCTCCTAGGCAATCCATTACATCTTCAATCCTAGGTATGGGAAACCTATAATGGATTGTGATCTTGTTAATGGCTCTAGAGTTTGTACACAATCTCCATGTTCCTCCTTTCTTGGGTGCCAAAATGGTAGGAACAACACATGGGATAATGCTCTTTCTTATTATCCCTTGATCCATCAATTCTCATACCTTCTTTGCAACTTCCCTATTCTATTCAGGAGTTAGCTTGTAAGGTGCCTTGTTTGGCAATGATGCCCCTAGAATCAAATCTATTTGATGGCTGATTTCTCTCTTAGGTGGCAAGGTTGCAGGTGCTCCATCTGATGTAATGCCCTTTAACTCCTTCAAAATTTTCTGCACTTCATGAGGTATGCCCTCTTTCTTGGTCTCTATGTCCTCCTTGGGTTTCACTACAATAGTATAACCCACTCCTTCTTTCTCAAGAGTCTTCATGAACTCTTTCCCCTTCAACATCAGTACATTAGCTCCACTTCCTTTGTTGTCTTGTTCAAGTAAAGACTGAATTTTGTAGCTCACTCCATCCTTCATAAAAGTGTATAAGTTGAGCTCACCATTGTGCATGGCCTTTCTATCAAACTACTATGGCCTACCTAGTAATAGGTGACAGGCATCCATTGGAAAAACATTGCATAAGAGCTTGTCTTTATACCCTCCTATGGTGAACTCAATCCATGCCTTCTCATTAACCAAGACAAGCATCCCTTTATTTAACCATGTGACCTTATAAGGAGTTCTATGAGGTATTTTAGGAATCTTGAGCTTAGTTATGGCATCCTCTGAAATAATGTTATCAGTAGACCCTAAGCCTATGATAACTTTGTAGACTTTTCCCATTATCTTACACCTTACCTTGAAGAGTGACCTCCTTTGTTTGGGTTCCTCCTTGACTGGTTCTCTAATTAGGACCCTTGTTATCATCAAATTCTCACCACTCTCTGAATCCAATTGAATATCAGTAGACTTCACACTTGAAGTATCTTCATGTACATATGCCACTTTCTTTTCACCTTGTGAAGATGATCCCTTTTCAAGACACCTCTCGGTAGGATGCCACAATTGATTACAATGGTAACACTTCATGGTGGAAAAATAAGATGGTCCTCTCCCTCCTATTGATCTAACTCTTCCTCCAAATCCTCTACCTCTTCTTGCACCACACCTTTGGCTGGTCTCTCCACTTTTTTCAGTCAGCTTGGACTCACCTTGAGGTCTACTATCATTGTTTCTACCTCCATAGCTTCCCCTATGTCCTCTTCCATCTTTGCCCCTTCCTCTATTCTTTGAGGTCTAGTCATGCTTCCTCTTTCCTTTCTCTTCGACCATTAAAGCAATTTGGTAGCATCGATGGACTATTTTAGGAGTGACAAGGTTCATATCTTCTTGGATGGACCACTTAAGACCATTCAAGTATCTTGCCAACCTAATGCTTTCATCTTCCACCACCTTGGATCTTAAGCATAGTTGTTTAAATTCTTTAGTATAGGAGTGTACATCCATCTCCTTTTTGTCTAAGGTTCTTCCTTCTTCTATGCAACTATATCTCATAATCACCAGGAACATAAGCCTACCTGATTTTCGTCACCATTCCTTTCCAAGTAACTATGGGGCTCTTCCCTTCCTTCTCTCTTTCTGTTTGGATGAATTTCCACTAGGTTAAGGTAGAGCCTCTTAACTTTGACTTTTCTACTTTAACCTTTTGAGCATCAGAGACACCATCACATTCAAAATGGTTCTCCATTCCATCAATCTAATCCATGATAAGATCTAGATCCACTTGCCACTAAACAAGGGAATGCCTTCCAAAGCTTTTCTATTCATTGCTTTTAGTGCCTTCAAGAAAGGCTCCTCTAGTATAGTAGGGTATGGTGTTGGGGATTCTTCCTCCAACTCAATCTCCTTGTCTTTGGCTTCCTGCTCTTCCTTCTACTCCATCTTGTCCTTGACTCTATCTGTCTTGTCTTAGATATCACCTAACAACCTTTCTAGTTGTGCTAGTCTTTCCCTCAACAACTTGTTGTCTTCCTCTTGCTCTTCAACTTTCTTGGCCAATTTTGCATTAGTCACCATTGTAATTGATCCACTAGATTCAGTAGGTGAAAACATCCACTGTGCTCCGTAATTTATTTTCTCACACCTTTATAAGGCTCTGATACCACTTGATAGCAAGAGGGGATGAACTAATCACTAGTTCATGCTTCTTGTCTACCACTAAGACCTAAGGTGACTTCCAAGTCCACCAAATGGATCTATAGGACCTTCTTCAATCTTTGATCCACTAATCCTAAACCCAACTCTTCTATCTGGTGCAAAACTCCATGCTTCCCACTTCTAGGTACTCTAATTGGATGAGGAATACTCTAGATTCCTTAGCCTTCACTAAGGTCTAACTTCTCATAACTCTCATAGGTCATAGTAGGGTTATGGAGGTGATGAAAAACCTTCCATTTCATTTTTTCCAATGCTTGTAAGGATCTCATGCAATGTTTCTCCTTACCAATTTCAAGATTCTTTGTCAAAACAAGGCTACAAGGAAAGCGCCCCTATTAGCCCTCCTACTTTGAGAAACAAGGGAATAACTACATTTATTGATATTAAACCTACCAAAATCCCTTTAGAGACTCCTATTATTTTAATTAGGGCTCAAGGATTTTTGGATTTTTGGGTTTCCAATCGGTTGTATAGAGCCTTGACACAAAATGAGGATTTGTGAGGGTTTCTAGGCCTTACTTTGGCTTGACTGCTCCTTGGTTTCTCTAGGTGGCTTCCTGGATTATTGAGACCTCTTCCTTTACACCAAAGTGGGATTAATTAATCCCCTTTCCACTCCATATCTCCATTCCTTTAGATCTTCACAACCCTTCAAGTTAGAACCTCTTCAATCAGCACTCTTCCCTAACTGGGCTTGCTCTGGCTCGTATAGGGAAAGAGTTTAGAAATGCCTCCATAGCTTTAGAAGGGCCCTCCTCCTGAAATCAAAAAGTACATTGAACCCACTAAATATCCCCAAAAGGCCATACTAAGTCTACAGTGGGATAGTGAGTTACATTTATTACAAGGCCAACTGCCTGGTTCAGGACAGTGGACTGGCACAAACAAACTAATTACAAAATTTGTAAAAGAAAACTATATACACCTTAACTAATGAATCAAAACTACTTCAAACAATACAAATTACAGTTCCTACAATATCAAAATTAGCACACAAAAGCTTTCATTTCCTTCACTGTGATACTTTCCACATATAGAACACTTACAACAGTCTCTTGTCCGTACTCTGTGACACACATATTGGAAATATTATGGTTTCTTAAGTTAAAATATGGTCTCTTAGGTCTTTTCCATCATTTCTATGGTTCCCATCACATTAGAAGTTAAATCCACCATTATAGGATGGCATGACCAAATGTTGTCGAGCAACATTTTCAAAGTTGCAAAGTTGCACTTTGCAACTTTTAAAACTTTTGCAATTTCTTGTCAAATAGGCTAAGTCTAGGCTTTCTAAAGCTTATGACTCCTCTTAGTGGGAATCTAAGTGATGGATGATTGATTCCAATTCAAAATAACTTCAAAAATCCTAAAATGTACCTTTGATATCTTAAAATGATCTCACTCTAAGATGTACCTAATTAGCTTCTAAGACTAAACAAGGAACTCCTAAGACCTTTAGACCCTTAACTATCATTGCCACTTACAAAAGGTGGTCCACATACCTTTATTTTATTTACAAGGCTCATTTAGAACAAAGCATAGAAAAATTGTAGCATTGGTGAGGGCCCTATTCTCTAGGTTCCCCTACATTAAAAGGTCACTCACAAAAGATACCACATGGAGACTGGTTCTAGATTCAAGGATCTGAGTTTTTGATACTACCCAAAAAGGGAGCAGAGAATAGTCCTCTAGCCTTTTCACTTTTAACCAAAACAAAGTAGAAAGATTAATCTGACACACTAAGATTGAAATTTTCTCACAAATATCTATGATATCAACCACTTATGATCTATCATCCTCTCCAGAGAGAGAATGTATCAATCAAAAGTTGAAGACGCACAAATCTACTAGAACATGAGACACTCTTAGTAACCTCCCTACCTACAAGGGGATCCTTCGTCAAGAAGAGCTCCACATGCATGAACAAGAAAAAGAAGTCCACTCTCTCGAGATCATCCACAAATAGTGTTCATAGGGCCTATTTACTATGTGTAATAGATATACAAAAAGTAAATCTATGTTCATTTTATAGCCCAAAATGAAGTCTGTGATACGAAAGTGAGAAAAGTCACACAAGCTTGACACGTGAGAGTTCTTTTTATGTCTAAATCAAAGTGTTATCAGATCATAGTAGAATACCTAAATTCCTTGCAACACGCTTAGTATATTTTACCTATTTTAGCAATTTAGTTGTGCTTTTTCCAATCGGATTCAACAAATAATAGTAAAAAAAAGAAGATTTCAATTGTTAGGTTAGCTTGTTAGTCCAAATCTGAAAATAAAATCTGAAAAAGTACCAAAAATTTTGAAACGACAATTGAATCCTAGAGTCAAAACTCATACCACAATGGGTTACCTTCCAGAAGACAATTCAAATCACATATGACAATGTGTTAGCTCTAATACGACTGTCTAGAAACTCATACAACACTGGGTATGTCACTAGATGACAATTTAACTCTCAAATGACAATTTGTAGTTGATGAAATGAGCCTCAAAATCCTCAACTGTCATAGGATAATCAGTAGCTTCTGATATGAATTTTTGACAAAAGTCATACAAACAATTTACGAACTGAGAATGGAATGGTAGAATGGACCAGAAAAAGATAGAAAATAGATAAAAGTAAATTAGAAATGATGGAAACCTATTTCAGGGCCCCATGATGGGCACCAGAAATGTGTGTGAATTTTGTACCTAGCTGTAGTTCTAACATTAGAGGTTAGCGAAATTGAAATCTGGAAATAAATGAAACTAAGCTAACTAGGCAATTTACTCCCTTCTAGTAGGTGCAAGTATGATGTTCTCAAATTGGAATCAAGATCAGTGACAATGCAACACCTAAACAAAGGATTTGGATGCAAAATATGAAAGACTATATGAATGCAAATTATTCTATATTTTTGGTATTTTTTGTGCAATTAGGATGAAAGCTGTATGAATCTAAGCTAAATGAATGAAATTGAGATTGAATGTAGATTTAATCTAAAAATGATATGAAAACTATGAATGCAAAGCTATGATATGAAAAACTATGAAACTATGACCAATATTGAAAGATCTCACAAATCTCTTCTCGCAAGTGCTCAATCCTTTAATCACAAATTCGCCAGAGTAAGTGTGCAAATTCGAGGTCTATTTTTTGTGAAGAGTTAAGCCTTGATTTTATAGAAATCCAGGGCTTTGAAGATGCATGAGAAAAGCCATAAATCACTCTTGATAAACTTAGGTTGATTTTTGAGTTATCAAGAAATCAAAGATAATTAACTCACAAAAATCATGCAAAAGCAGTGTTTAACTCAAAATAGAGTTTAGATCAAATTTAAAATCATCATCAAATGTTGAGTTTAATTTTAAAATTAATTGTTGATTTCTAGTTGACTGCTTTTCTGATTGTGATTTAATTATAAATTAATTTAAAAATAAAGTGATTTGATGTCAACTTAACTGATTTTTGAATTAAAATAATTGATTTATGGGTTAATCAATTATTGAATCAAACTTTATTCTAAAACTATATTATTAAAATTGACAACTAAAATTAATTAATTAAATAAAAATTTAATCAATTAGTCATAAGATTTTAGATTTTATTATTAAAATTAAAATAATACAATTTAGGAATAAATTAATTAAATCCATAATTAAATAATTAAGTGGCAGTATTAAATCTAATTAATTAAATATTTAGAATATTAAATTAATCAAACTTTAGGATAAATAGGATTTATTGCCAAATAATAATTAAATTAAAGATAATCAGGATAAATAGGAATATTGCTAGGAATATTCCCTGATGCAAAAGTTAGGATAAAATCAATTAGGATTTGATAATGTGCAGATGTGCCTTAGGTTAGGACTTTGATGTTGATTTCATTTGATTTTAAAATGTAGAAGGTTAATGAACCTATAGCCCATTTTTGGGGTATTAGAAGGACAAGGCAGGGGAGTCATCGGTCGGGCTACTCATAGAGTCAGTAGCACTCAGTTGGCGGCTCGGTATAGATGGTAGAGGCTGAGGGATCTGGTACAAGTACAGGGATGGAGATGGACATAGGGGCTATCCAAATATCTAGGGAGGTGCAGAGTACAAGTGTATAGGGCATGGTGGGCAGGCCGCCAGTCTTATAGGTACCACCAAAGGTCTACCTCTTGGATGAGGATTTTGACATGCAGCCTTCCTTAGGAGAGGTAGATAACCAATGATATGCTGCAGTTTTGATCATGTAATTTATGATTTATTCATTGATGGAGGGCATAGTCCTGATTGTATATATATATCTATACCTTTGATATGGTCATGGACTTAGATAGAAATTTATTCTTTCATGCTTTGGGTTGGGACATGTACTTTAATATTTGTGATGATTTTTTGATATATATATATATGATGAGCTAGGTGAGATATGATGTGTAATGTATGGATGTATGGATGCATATGATGTACTGACATGGATGATGTACGATGTGATATGATTTCTATATGTTGTGAGATTGACATGTGTGTGATGTAGGATGTGCAATACGTGGGGTGATATGTGTGATGATGTATTTTATATGAGATGCATGCTCTAACAACTTTGTGGGTGCAGGATGTGATGTATATGTTTTTTATTTATGAGGCATGTATGTTATGATGAAATGCAGTGGGTTATGGATATGCAATATGTAGTAATAATGCAAAAAAAAATGACTTAAAAATGAAAGATTAACAAATGAACCAAATGAATCTAAGATATCTTAATGAAAGAGAAGAAATGAACCTAAAATTAACCCTAACAATGGAAGATTTAAAATGAATCTAATATGAGATGAATGAAAGATATGAATGAACCTAAAATGAACCCTAACAATGTAAGATTTAAAATGAATCTAATATGAGATGAATGAAAGATATGAACGAACCTAAAATGAACTCTAACTATGCAAGATGTAAAATGAATCTAACATGAGATGATAAATGATATGACATGGATAAACAATGCAAGATAAAAATGGATGATATGAAATAAATCTAATTAATGCAAGAGATTGAATGAACGTAGGATGAGATGATGTAATGCAACATAGGGTAGGGGAGGGAAATGAATTGAATGCATGTTGGGAAGGTAAGTGGGAAAATATAAATGCAAATGGGAGGTCAAGGGTGAGGTGTAAGAGGTGGCACTACGTATCACTAGTTGACTGCACCCTCACTGAGGGAGGGAGGGGATAATAGGTGAAGGGGGATACTTGCACAATCATAATCCAAAAGTCAAGAACGTAAGGTGAGTGAGGTGGGAAAGTTTTCATCATGATGAGGTGTTCATAGGGGAAATATTGGTGAAAAATGGTGTGTAAGGAGGATGTTTGATGGGGATTTTTCTTTAGGCTGATGTTTTGATACTAGATAGAGATGATATGAGCTTTTGTTCAAATGTTGATAGGTCAGAGGATGTTTAGTGAAGCTTGAGCACAAGTTATTCTGAAGGGGAACAACATCATGTAGTTTGAGCACTTATTTTGATACAAAAATAGAAGGGACTAACCACAGTTACTAGGAACTTGAGGTCATGTCACTAGCGTTGCATAGGACTGACACAAAAATAGACATGTAAGGGTTGCCCCAACATCACACATGCACCTAGAAGGAAGCATGGTGGAAATGATGTGGGGGAACCCACAAGAAAACAACATTTCCAAAGTGCACCAAGTAACCCAAAAGATCACAAATGAAACATGCAAGGGTCATGTCCGACTGACTCATAAGTAGAAACAAAAGATTGCAAAAGATCATGTCCTAGAATAACGCCCCTTGTCATAGCACACCATGATATAAATGATCATGGCGGCCATAAGGGGAGTAGTCAAATAAGATCACAAAATCAACATAAAAGATGAAACAAGAAGACTGAGACTAAAGTGATAAGACCAAAAGATGTCATTTTCCAAAAGAGATCAACTTACTATGGATGTTGAGATTAGGTCAGACATGGAGGAAGGATGTATCCTGCAAGGACTTGGCTCATGTATTTTTTACTACATTTGGAACTGTTGGTGGGCAAATAGACAACCTTTGGAGAATCATAGTGATGCAAGAACATTGCTAAGGGAACATTGCTAATAATGTGGTCTTGCAGGCCATGTGCTTTGCAATCAAAGGGTACTAGTAGGAGAAACCAAGACAATATGCACAAGATGGAGAAATTATATACAAGGGGTATGTACAACATTTCAGGAAGTAGGATAGTGAGTCTCATGTACTAGCGCAAGTGGGAATGACACCTTGGGAACAAGGGATGGGTGAAATAGGATGAAAAGAGGTGGCAAGTGGATTCTAATCCATGGAGAGGGAAATGGGATTTTGATAGATAATGATACGGTCCATTATGTATGGTGCTTGTTTGCCAAGTTTTCACCAACATACTTATTTAAGATGTTTGAATTGTCAAGTTTTCACCATTGGATGGTATTTTTCTCTTTACTTTTTTTAATTTTTTTTTATTCATCAAGGCACCTGTTTACTAGGTTTTCAGCGAGATGATGATTTTTTCAAGACATTTTTCATTGTTTTGAATTTTTTCAAGACCTTTTCTAATTTTTAGGATTTTTTTAGGACTTTTTCTAATTTTTAGGAATTTTTCAAGATCATATTGATGCTTCAAGCATAGAACCACTTTAGATGTATGATATTAATGGGATCATTGAGAGGCTCTCCTTTAGCTATAGATAAATGATAAGCTCCAGAATTGAAGCAAGTTGTCACCACATAGGGACCCAACCAGGTGGGCTTGAACTTCCCTTTCTTTTCATGATTAGCCTCTACTTTCTAATTTTCTTTTAGGACCAGGTCTCCAACTTGGAACTATCGGGGGTGCACCTTTTTATTGAAGCTCCACTTGAGATTGTTTTGGCACATGATCACATGATCATAGGCCTATTGCCTCTTTTCATCTAGTAAGTCCAGCTGGGTAAGGCACACCACATGGTAGTCTTCATCTGTGATGTAGTTCTTCATGGACATGCGCAGTGAAGGGATTTCAACCTCGATTGGTAGAATGACTTCAGCACCATATACTAGGGAGTATAGGGTAGTGTCTGTAGGGGTATGGAATAAGGTGCAATAGGCCCAAAGGGTGGGATTGATTTGTAGATGCCATTCATAGCCATAATCATTAACAACTTTTTGTAGGATTTTTAGGATGGTTTTATTAGTTTCCTCAGCTTGGTCATTTCCTTGTGGAAAAAAAGGGCTAGAAAAGTGTTGTTGGAAGTGGAACTCTTCATAGATTCCTTTGACATGCTGCTTTTAAAATGGTGAACCATGGTTTGTGAAGATGGTGGAGGGAATGTTGAAGTAGAAAATGATGTGGTAGAGGATGAATTTGGAGATCTGGACACCAGTAGTTAAGTTGAGTTGAATTTCTTCTACCCACTTTGTAAAGTATTTGGTGGCTATTATGATGTACTTGTGTTTGTCAGAGGAATGATGGTGAATCATGCCAACAAGGCCAAAACCCCAACACAAGAAAGGCCATAGAGGTGCAATGGGTTGTAAGTCTTGCGCTTGTTCAAGGATCAAATTGGCATGTTGTTGACACTATAGGAACTTCTTTACAAACTCATAGGCATCATGCTCCATGGTTGGCCAATAATACCCAACTCTAAGTAGCTACTTTGCAAGGATGATGCCACTCATGTGAGCACTAAAAATACTAGCATGAACCTCTTTTAAATCCATGATGGCCTCGTTCAAGTCTAGACATCGGGAGAGGATTTTATGGTATCCATGATGATATAGGGTGTTGGCAAAAAGAGTGTAGCGGGATGCTCTACGAATAAGGTTCTGGCATTGGGTGTTTGTGAGGTGAGGGTATATGATACCATTATTTAGATAAGTGTGAATGTCATGGTACCATGGGGACTGGGGACCAACCAAGATGCATACCATATCAATGTCAATGTTATCATAAGCGAGCGTGTGTAGCTGCTCAACTAGAAACTCATATTGTGTAGTGTCATGGGGGATTTCCAATAGTGAGCCGATGGTTGCCATAGCATCCGCTACCTTGTTTTAAAGTCTTCACACTTGTGTGAACTATATACTGACAAAGTGTTCTTTGAGTTTATCTACAAGCTCTTTGTATTGTAATATCTTGTCATCCTTTATCTAGAACTCATCAAGGACCTAATTGATGATTAATTGGGAATTTTTGAATACTTGTAGTTATGTGATATTCCAATGGATAGCAGTTCTAAGACCTACCACTAGGGCTTCATATTCTAAAATGTTGTTTGTGCACATGATTCCTAAATTGAAGGACTTTGGGATGTAGTCTCCTTGAGGAGTTACAAAAATTATCCCTACCCTGGATCCATGTGATGTATATGAGCCATCAAAATATAACTTCCACTGAGGCTGTTCTTTGACCATACAAAGGTGTTCAGCTAGGAATTTCATCACTAGAGGGTATGCATTGACTAAGGGGGCTTCCGCAAGCTATTCAATGATAACTTGTCCCTTGATGGCTTTTCAATCAACGTACTTGATGTAGAATTCACTAAGAAGCATTACCCACTTTGCCATCCATCTTGTGAGAGCGGTCTTTGAGAGTAAGTATTTGAGATGGTCGACCTTTAAGATCAATTTTATTGTGTGAGTAAGCATATAGTGGTGAAGCTTTTGAGTGGAAAAGACCACCACTAAGAAAGTCTTTTCCATTAGGGAGTAGTTTAGCTCATAGTCGACCAGTGTACAGTTGATATACTAAATGACACACTCTTTTCCATTGTCATCTAGCTGGGCTAGGAGTGCCCCCAGTGCTATGATAGTTGTAGATATGTACAAAATAAGGGGCCTTCCTCACATTGGTGGTACAAGAATAGGTGCCTTTTCCAAATACTCCTTGAGGATTTCAAAAATGTGCTGACAAATAGGATCCCACTTGAAGGTAGTATCCTTTCTCAATAGGTGCATGAATGGTTGGAACTTATCTGCTAATTGGGAGATGAATTGTCAAACTAATTTCAACTTTCCCTATAGGCTTCTCAACTATCTAAGTGTTCTAGGAGGGGGCATTTCCATGATTTCCTTTACCTTCTTGGGGTCAATCTCTATGCCTTGTCTAGATATGATGGATCCTAGCAGCTTCTCAGATGTTGTGCCGAAGATGCATGTCTATGGATTCTACCATAGACCATACTTATGTAGGTAGTCAAACACATCTTCAAGGACATCAAAGTGTCCACATCATGTTCTAGATTTTGCTAGAATGTCATATACACAGTCTTCCAAAATTTTATGGATCATGTCATGGAAGATTGTGGTCATCACTCTTTGGTATGTAGCTCTCATGTTCTTGAGTCCAAAAGGCATCATATTGTAACAAAATATGCCCCATGGTGTTGTGAATGTTGTCTTGTGTTGGCCTAATTTAGCTATTTTGATCTAATTGTACCCAAAAAAGTTGTCCATTAGTTACAGCATCTCATGACTGACAATGAGATCCATGATCATATCAACATTGGGGAGCAGAAAATCATCTTTTAGACATGCCTTTTTGAGATCTCTGAAGTCAGTGCAAATTATTATAGTGCCCAAAGGTTTAACAACTAGTACCATGTTGGAGATATAGTCTGAATAATCGATGGCTCTAATTATCTTAGCTTGGATAAGATTCTCAAGATCTTCTTTTACTAATAATGCCACTTTTAGATGCATTCTTCTTAGCTTCTATTTAACTGGTTTGGCATCAGGATCTACTACAAGATTATGCACAATGAGACTTGGATTGAGTCTAGGCATGTGAGTGTATGACCACACAAAATTTATAATCGACTGCTGAAGAAGAGCCATAAGGGTCGACTCTTCTCCCTTAGTTAATGATGCTGCAATATAGGCGATCCTTGGGATCTCTTCTATGCCCAATTTGACTAGTTTGGTCCCCTCGATGACTCTAGTCGATAATATTGGATGGGAGGAAGAGGAAAGTCTCCATCCTCTAGTGCCTTAGAGAGGTTTTCACTATTGGATACACCCTTTATTTTTACTATTTTGGAATCAAGATGTGCCCCAAAGGGGTTTTCACATGAGGATTCTTCATTTTCTTTTTTTTCTTTTTTTTTTACAGCTAGAGACTTTCTCTTCTCCAAATTACCCCTTTGGGTTGAGTTGATATAGTTTGGCTGATTCCTACCCCCATTCTAATTTTTGGTCTATGGTGCCCATGAATCTTAGGAGCACTTCCTTGCTTTGGAATTCATCAACATGTAGTATGCTCAGTTGATCCCAGTCTATGAGGTCAAGATGAATGAGGGGAAGGTCAATGAGGTTGATGGTGAGTTGGAGAAGGACAAAATTTCCCAAGAAGGTTTCCTCATCAAAGATATCATCATAGGACCATTTTTCCTCCTCTTCTAGAATATCTTCGACTTCCACAAGTTCATCTTGGATTTTCTAAAAGGTTACATTGGGAAAATTGGTGCCCCCAGTCACAACATCAGATCCTTATATGTGTAGGTGAGGGGGATCAAAGCTAAGGCCTTGATTCTATGGATTTTTAGAGGCCTCCATTGGGTCCTTCATCCTAGCTTCATTGGGTCTTAGACCACCTCCTTGATAATCCCATTGTTCAGTGGCCCATTTATGTGGTATAGGATATTTTTCTTTGAAGTACCTGAGGAACTCAATATCAAGAGGTGGGGGATCTTTGTACAACCATTGATTGATATTGGGTGCCAACTGTTGGCCATTCAAAATTTCATTGGAGACAAAGGAAGATGAGCCCATGGTTTTGATTTTGGGACCTTCTCTAGGGGCTCTAATTTGGTGACAAGGTCTTCCTTGTGTGTGTGGGTCTAGAGGGAGAGCCCCTACTACAATGGCATTGGTAAGGTTGTATTCTCCACAACCTTTGTTGTTGATGTTGACAGAGGAAAGGTTGGAGGCAAGGATTGTTTTGGGATCACAATGGGATCAGAAAGAGCTAGCGATAGACTTGGTAATGTACATTTTGGGATAATGAGTGGACTAAGGAAATGAGGCTTCAATCACATGATAGTATGCAAAATGTTAGGGATCTACGTGGATGGTGATCTCAGTGCCCTAGTATGGAAATTTGATGTACTGATGATAGGTGGAGGGGACTTCTTGGATTGAGTGGATCCATGGATGACCTAGGAGGATGTTGTAAGGGAGGTCAAGATCAACAATGTGGCATATTGTGTCCTGGGTGATAGGACCAATCTTGATTGGAAAAAAAATAGTACCTTTGGAGGTATGCTCTAGATTATCATAGGCCTTGATGGTGATCACCTCATGGGAGATGTCTACTTCTATGAGGCCAATCTGCTAAACAAATTTTAACATACAAAGATTGAGGGCTGAACCATTATCTATATTGACCTTCTTGATGGCAAAGTCATTGATCATGATAGCAATACAGAGTGGGAGATTATGATCTAGTTCAATAGATGGCATGTCGAATGGCTAGAAAAAGAGAGTGGATGGTGTGGACAAGTGCCCTACAAGGTTCTTGAATTGAATGGGATTAATTTCTATAGGGATGTCAACTTCTTGGAGGGATTTATTGAGGACTTCCTAATGGAGGGGTGATGTGTGAAGGAGGTCAAGGATGGAGATTTGTGCTGGTGTATTCCCAAGGTGTTCTAGGAGGTTATATTGAGCATTGGGGATAGTTGTGGTATTAGTACCGGCAATAGATATCCAACCTCTATGGGTAGTAATGACACATTGATTGTCAGCACCTCTAACATTGATCACATTCATAGTAAGCTTGACATGGGAGATAAAAACAATGAATTTATCATAGTTGATGTAGGTAGTGGTAAAATATTTTCCATCACCATGGTTGCTTTGTTTAGCTTTACCTTGGTCTGTGGGAGGGTTAGCATTGACTGGGTTCTTTCTACTGTTCTATTTAGGAAACACATTTTGATAGATTTGTAGGTGGGCATTAGGTGACATCTAGGGAAGGCGTCAACTATGATCTCCTTTTTATCTGTGAGGTCTTGGACATAGTTCTTGAGTTTATGCATTTCATGGTAGTCTGTCCCTTAACACGGTGATATTCATAGTACTCATTATCCTTGTACCAGGTTGTCTTGGGCGTTGAATCATCAAAGGGTCATGTCTAATCATATACAACTAGGTTGGCACTAACCATATGATGGAAGATAGCATCCAAGGGTTCTACAAGGGGTGTAAAAGTGTACTTTGGGTCATTTTGGAAATGGGGCTTATTTCATCCTTGAGTAATAGATATAGCATTGGTATGATTAGTAGAAGGCTGACATGGTGGTTGTTGGTAGGTAGGTACTTGTTGTTGATACATGGGTTCTTGTGTTTGATACATGGGTGTTTGTTGTTGGTATGATGCAAGAGGGGGATTAGGACCTATGACCACAACTTGGACATTCCTGGTGTCTGTGGCTAGATCTGTGACCATGTTCTTGTTCTTGTTCTAGTATCGAGAGTGGTCATTGTTAGGTCTGTCCTGAGAGCTTTCCTTGTAATGTTTGATGCTACCATCCTCCAAAAGAGCTCGCTCAATATCCATGCCTTTTCCCTTGATATCTTGGTATGTTTGAATGTTGTTCATCTTCATAAAGTAGGAAAACTTTGGATGCAAATTATCAATGAAGATCTTGGCAAGGTTTTTTTCTAGTAGTTGGTATGACAATCTCATGGTGAGATTTTTCCATCATTGTAGGTAGTCAGCCAAATTTTCTCCCCCCATTTTCTTGGTATTGCATAGGTCCAATAAGGTGAGCTCATTCTCAACATTGTGTGCATATTGGGCCATAAATTTTTCTGAAAGTTCTGGGAATGTGGAAACAGACCTGTACGGTATTTTGTAGAACTACTCGAGGGTGGGTCCTCTCAAAATATTGGGAAGAGGTGCATGAGGTATATGTCATTGAATACTACCTCTTGGCATGCCATATAGAACTCCTTGACATGGTTGACTAGATCACCCTTCCCTCGATACTTGTCAAATTTTGGTGTCTCAAAATGCTTAGAGAAGGGGATTGTTGTGATTGATCTGTCAAATAGGTATAGATAGACCTCCTCAAACTTGAATGTCTTAGCCTTGGTACCAGTCTTGGGCTCTTTGATGGAATTCCTCATTTCTTCCCATTTTGATTTGGCACGTGTTGGATTGGGTACTCCCATTGAGAATGGATTAGATGGTGTAGGTGAATATGGAGGGATATGGTGAGCTAGGGTACAGGAATTGCCTAGCTAAAAAGGTCATCTGGAATGGGTTCTAGCTAGCCTACTGAGAGATGTATTGCTAGTGTAAGGTGGGTTCCTACTATGGCATGGCTTGCTACTATGGGATGAGGGGATTGGGTTGCAATGCTAGGAAGTATTGCTGTTGTGGGGGAGTTTGATAGAATGGATATGGTTGGGATTGGTGATGAGATTGGCCAATATAAGATGGGTGCAGACCCACATTGCTGAGAGGGGGGATAGTGGCTTGGATGTGCACTATGGGTGGTTTCATATGGGAGTTAGTGGGATGGGTAGTGCCAAGTTGCTACTATTGTGGAGGAATGGTTTGTTGAGTGACTAATGGCATAGACAAGTGGTTGGTAATTGTGGGAAAAGATGTAGTGAAAGAAGGTGGAGGTGATTGTTGTGCTACTTTAGGAAGGATTTTTTTGGTATAGTTGGTCATGTGTAGGTATGCCCATGGCATTCATTTGCACTTGGCTAAGGCTCTAAGTGGTGCCAAACCCTGCTGGGTGATGTGATACAGAGCTTACTACAAATGTGGGATTTTGTGAGATAAGGGGAGGATTTTGGGACATCATGGATGACATTCCTATTATGAAGGTGCCTTATTGGGCCTGTGTGCCAGCAATAAATGTAAGAGGAGGAACTTGTGTGGCTTGAGATTGTGTAATAGACTGGGTAGATGCAGATGTGATGGCTTGTGTTCCTCCTTGTGGAAGGGGTGTTGAAGTGGGGGTTTGGCTTATGAAGCATGGAGGGACCATCTATGTAGAGGCCTATGTGGGGGGTGGTGTTTGTGAAAAAGTAGGTTGGGGTGTTGCACCCAAAATGGAGAAAGGTGCAGTTTTGGGTGTGCTTTGGGTGGTTGCACTGGGTTGCAAGAGATGGGAGATCATTGAGGCTCTCTGGGATACTTGCATGGTTAGATCATGCACTTTTTGGATGAAAAAGGGATCAACATTGGTGGAGATGTGGAGGGGTTTTTTTAGGGTCAAAGGTACGTAATTGTGGTGGAATGGGAGTACCCTCCTGCATATAGTTTGCCAAGATGGTGAGATGATTTTGTGTAATGATCATGCTTACCATTTGTACATGTCCTAGAAGGAACATGAAAGCCTCCATGGAATTTGTGGTAGGTGTCTCACCAAGATCTTTCAATACATTCTGAGCTATTGCTATCTGGGGGTCATACATCACCATTTCACCTATAGAATCATTTGGGTCTACCAAACTAGTGGCCTAGTTGGAATCCATCCATTTTCTTTTCTTTGATTGTGTCATAGCAGGCATGAAAATGCAAAGTCCTCAGATGAGGGAGAACATAGATGTATTAGAATGATGCTAGGGTTGGGGAATTTAGGATCAGAATGAGGTTGATGATAACCTAGATGTAGGGTGGTGGATTTCTCTAAGGGATTGCGATGAGCTACCTTTCCTGATGTGGGATCAAAACATGTGGGATTGTTACCCTCAGATAGACTTGTGATCTTTATATGATAGGATCCTTACTAATGTGAACCAATCTCTAGATTGAGATGATGAGGTTCATAAGAGAAAGTACTAGCTACGCTAGACAAGACTTAGTCAAAGGGTGTGACTAAGATTTTTATTTTAAGGATGAGGTTGTGAAAACTCAAGGTGAGTCCTCAAATGTGCTCAGGGTTTTTGGATGATGGTTCTAGGATTTGGATAGGAGGTGATGCTAGATGAGGCTACCTAAAGGATGATGCAAATGTTCCTATGGGACTATCTAGAATGAAAGGATGCTGAGACAACTTCACAGTTTTGAAAAAGGAGGAGATTGTGCCTACTAGTCTTCACTCTCTAATCTCACAAAGCGGTGATCAACTTGGATCTGAAAGGCAAACTATTTAATTCTTACATTGTATTGTATTTTATCCAATCAGGTTTTCTACTTTTCTTCTTCACGGGATGTAGTGACAATATGATGATGATCTTTGAGCTTTCTTTCTACACCTTTCTTCTCTTGATATACACGTGAGATGGGTAGCTTAGCTTTCTTGTGCTTCACAGTCTTAGTCATAGGTCATAAAACAATGTACCTCTTCTTAGGACACTAGATCAGATCAAGATAGGAAGTGACTATGGTAAGTATACCTTGGCCTGGTTTCGAAAAAACTTGTTTTTTCTTTCAGGGTATTATGTTGACAAATAATCCTCACAAGAGACAAAGCAATCTTGAGGGAAATAGGTAGATGATCTCTCTTGGCAAAAGAACTTTGTAATATTGATTTTGTGTATGTTCAACAAATGTTTTTACTGGGTCTAATCACTTTCGATAACACATGGAAGTAGTTCCTACCTATAAGGTAGGCTAGTATCACAACCTTTACCCACAACTTGATATCCCAAAAGAGGAATACATATGGTGAGTAATCTTCAGGCGATCTAGGAAACCACTTGGGTCATTCCTTGCACAAAGATGATGATATTTTGAGGAATAGATCAGGTAGGATTTTGATTAATGGCTTCTAGTAAGGTTTGTGGCATCCCCCCAGTCAATTTGTACGTGTGTGACTCACTTAAGAGCCTAGTTGACCATGCTGAAATCATAGGGATATTCACCTACCTTGGGCTACCATCAACATGCCTCGCTTGAGCTTGCAAAGGTAAGGTGAGAGTTTTCTCAGCACCTTAATTATGTACCGGTTGGGGAATTACCAATTTGAGGTCATTCTCTAAAGAGGAAGAACTTCTCTATAGACAGACCTCACTAGAAGTGTTATTAATTGGACTTGATCTTTCTCTTCACCCAAGATCCACAAAGGAAATGGGAGAGGATATGGATACAAGTGGATTGCTTCCACGTTTCTTACTTTAATAAGGTTTATGAAAAAATGAAAAGCTCTAAGGAAGTGTTGAAAAACACTCCTTCAAACACACCAAGAAGTATTCTTTCCAAATTGAACCTAGTTTACACAAAGTTTTTTCTATTCTAGAACATCAAAATCTCATGTTTAGCATGGAAGGTTCTTTTTCTGAAAGGTAAATTACAATTCTTGGAAAATAGAGATTACTTTGCAAAAATAAGGAAAGTGTTACTCTTCTTAGCATTCATGACTTTGTTTGATCAATTTTAAGCACCAAATGAAGTGTTCATTGCATTGATTCTTTGTCCATTATGCATTCAAGATTGAGTTTTGTTTATTTTAAGCACCAAATCGAAATGATGAAGTGTTGTTTGAGCATACACTATTCTTTTCAATGCACCAAAACAAAATGAGTAAGTTCTATTTGTAAAAAAATTTAACCAGCATTCCCACAAATACCTACAAACCTACAATAGAGAAAACACATTCCCACAAAGGTCATACCAGCATTCTTGTGGACTCTCAGATAGAAATAAAAATGATAGAATAATAAATGTAGACAGAGTATGATACCTACAGACATGTGCCCACAGTCAACAAGCATTCTGCCCAGTCAACAATTGATCCCGCATTGCGAGAATGAAGGAAGAAACCTCAAAAAAATGACAAGGTCTTATAGCTTACAAAAGGTTAACAATCAATCCTACCAGGTCAAACAACATTCCCATAACAATCAAACAATCATCTCATGTTGTAGGAATGAAGGAAGAAAAATAAAAAAACAACAATAAATGCCATACGGCTTACAAAAAGTACACATGCAATCTCACCTGGTCAATGCACATTTCCACATTGTGGGAATGTGATCCTACAAAAAAGGGTATAGTCAGTCACTGGCAAAGTCAAGACAAAGAGCAGAAAAAGATGGAAAAATAGAAGTTTTCATTGCAGGAATGCATTCCCACAAGCTGTAAAAGTGTTCCCACATTTGTACAAGCGTTCCCGCAAAATTGAGGATTTTTCTGATGTTGATGCTATGTAAAATCTAAAGGTAGGAATATCTATGTAAATGTGTCTTCTTCAGCCTTGAACCTACAAAATATGCAAAAAAATGCTTCCAACACACTCAAATAACAAAAAACCTTAGTATTTGGGTTAGTTTTGTAAAGAAAAATAAGAAAGATGAAGAGAAATTACCCTTGAAGTGGGTCCCACCAAGCGTGACAAAATGTAATACCTAAAATTTAATGTCTAAGAATACCAAACTTAGATAGCATTCAAAAAAACAAAGCAAGTAGAACCTTTAAGATTAGACCTAAAAAATGAAAGAAAAATACTCAAAAGAAATGCGAAACCTTCAAGCAAAACCTCCAAGATGTAGAGAATTTGTCCAAAGATCGGATGTGTGCTCATAAACTTATGCTTCAAGCTTCAAGAGAGAAATGGGCATAATAAATTTTCTCAAATGGTGGATGAAAATGAAGGAAGAAGAGGCTCAATATAAAGGAAAATGGAGGATGAATTGATGGTCAAGATGAAAACTTGATGAAGGGTAGAGATGTTAGAAAGTAAATTCCACCAAGATAACTAAGAGGGGAGGGGGGGGTGAATCAGTTATCTAATAATTATAACATTTATCAACTTCAACAACATTAAACCTTGTAAGCAATATAATTACCAACCATAGAAAGATATTCATACACAATAACAAAATGACACAAGATATGTTGACTACAGAACCTCTTGATCAAAGAGTAAACCCTGATGGGAATGATGCTGAAAAAAGATGCACTAGTATGAATATTCCTTGTGAAAGGATGGACTCTGTTAGGAGTCTTATGAAATACATTTAGTACATATGAATCCTTGTTAGGAGATTTTGAATCCTTGTTAAAAGATTCTAACCCTGTTAAGAGTTATGGAAGACAAAAGGACCCACTACCCAAATAGCTTTAGGGTAAGATCACTGAACACACTATCCAACTAATCTTTTTATTACTTGATAGAATAATATGTTACCTCTTCTCTGACTATGACAAACCGCACTCACTGTTACACCAAATCTCAATTTCAGATCTTTGTACTTTGCATGTCTTCATTCACAAATTTGCTTTCACAATTAGCTCTTTTCTTCACTTCATATTCATCCATATACAATGAGGAAAAACATTCCTTCCTTTATACCACACTCAAGTAATTACAAATGAGTCGGCATACAATTATAAAATAAAATTTTCCACATGCTACATCAAAATTACACAAAACTGTTAGCTTCCAACTACAATAATTCTTCACTCGTGTGACCTCAAAGTTTGTGCTATCATCCACATTACTAAAAATGTGTCTTCAACTTCCCTTTAACTGTGCAAAACCAAATTCCATCCCGATTAGGAGATATCATCCAATTTCCACAAACCACTACTTAGGAACACTGCCTGAATACAACTTCCACCAAAATGCTCATAACTTCCATGAATAAATGAATTATTGTCTACACTCTTAACCATAACCATATAACATATCAAAGAGTATATCATCAACATCACATAGCTCCAACTACAATATCCCACATGTGCTAATCCAAACTTTGTTTTCTTATTTGCAAGTCTCTGATAAATCACTGTGTTAACATCAATGACAATCATAGTCATGAATGCAATAACAACTGCTACAGAATGGATGCCAAACATTTTGAATTCATTCTTAACAATCTCCCCCATTGGCATTGACAGCAACATAGATGAAGAAACATCCAATGTTCCAAAAATCCAATACTGCAACACTTCTACTTCAAGTCTTCTTCATCAATCAAATCTTGCTTCATTTTCCTGTTCACATAGTATAAATAGTTTTTTTTCATGTACACTTCTCCGACATTAACATCAATGATAGAAATCTCATCATCATGTCAACAACAACTCCAATTTCAAAAGACACTATTCATAAAAATACATTCACTAGAGTCCTCATGACTCAGCTCAGATACACATACTCCCCCATAGAGGAAGTACCAACATCCAATCCAGAAGAAAAATAAGGCTTATATACCACTAGATAGATGCAACCAACTACATCACTTCTCAAAATTAGGCTAGGGAATAACCCCAAGCATACCTCTTAGATAATCAAATGTATCATTAGGCAAAGGCTTTGTAAATATATTTGCTATCTACTCCTTTGTACTTATGTACTCAAGTCTAACTTCTTTTTCAACAACTTTCTCTCTTACAACATGATACTTAATCTCTATATATTTTGTCTTAGAGTGTAATACAGGGTTCTTAGACATACTAACTATGTTGGTGTTGTTGTAATGCATGACAATAGGTTCAACAAACTTTATTCCAATATCTTTTAGCATTTGCTTTATCCAAATTATTGGGTTACAATTGTTTGCCACTACTACATATTTTTCTTTTGTTGTTCTCTATGAGATACAATTTTGCTTCTTGCTTAGCCAAGAAACCAATCTTCCTCCAAGGAGAAATTCTCCACTACTGGTGCTCTTCTTATCATCAACAGTGCCTCCCCAATCAACATTTTTATATGCACATAGGGTAAAAGCATCAAATTTTTCATACCACAATCCATAGTCCATTGTGACTCTTAAATATCTCAATATCCTCTTTACTACTGCATAATGTGATTCTCTAGGTTTAGCTTGAAATATTGCTACAATTCCAACTAAATTTGCTATATCAGATCTCGTATGAGTCAAGTACTACAATCCTCCAATCATAGATTTGTATTTCTTTTGTTCAACTGTTGGTGTTTCATCTGTGCTAGATAATTTATGTCCAATTACCATAGGTGTTGTAACTAGTTTACAGTTCTCCATTCCAAATCTTTTCAACAATTCATTCAGGTACTTTGTCTGACTTACAAAGATACCATCATTGTTCTATGTTATATGTAATCCCAAAAAGTATTTCATTCCACCAATCATACTCATTTCAAATTCAGTCTTCATTTCATCAGCAAAATTGTCACTAGCTTCATCTTCTCCTCCAAAAATAATGTCATCAACAAAAATAACTATAACCAACAAACCATTTTCAATTTCTTTTGTGTACAGATTGCTATTAGTTGTTCCTTTTGTAAATTTGAACTTTAACAAATACCTGTCCAGTCTTGCATACCAAGTTCTAGGTGCTTGCTTTAGTCCATATAAGGCTTTCTTCAGTTTACATACCATGTCTCCTTCTTGAGTCAAAGGAAAACCTTCAGGGTCCTCAATGTAGACTTCTTCTTCCAATTCTCCATTCAGAAATGTTGACCTCACATCCATCTGATATACTTTGAATTTATTGTAAGCTGCATAAGCCAAAAACATTCTTACTACTTCAATTCTTGCAACAAGTGCAAAAGTTTCTTCATAGCCAATTCCTTCTTTTTGTGAGTATTCCTTACATACAAATATTTGTTTGTTTCTTACTACTTCTCCTTGTTCATTCATCTTATTTCTAAATACCCATTTAGTTCCAATAACATTCTTATCTTTAGGTCTAGGGACCAATTCATATGTCTTGTTTTTTTCAATCTATTCTAGTTCTTCTTTCATAGCATTAGTCCAACTTTCATCTTCACAAGCTTCACTAGTAGTTTTAGGTTCAATTTGAGAAATAAAACATAACTATTCTTGTACCTTATTCCAAGTTAGAAATCCTCTTTTGATGCTTCCAATAATTTTCCCAATAGGATGATTTCATGATAAACTCTTGTTAGGTGTCATTGTCTTAGATCTCACTTTAGGTGTAGGTTCTTCAATGATTTCACTATGGCTTTCATTCAAAAAATCACTATCAGTCTCATAAAATAATTTAGTAGATCTAGTGTTAGGTTTAGGATGAGGTTCTTCATCTAATTCATAATCAAGCATTCTTTCCCAAATTTTGAACTTTTCATCAACTTTAACATTTGCGCTTTCAACAATAGTCTTAGTTCTTTTATTGTAACATCTATAGGCTTTTCTTTTCAAAGAATATCCAAGAAATATACCTTCATCAGTTCTAGTATCAAACTTTCCAATATCATCATCTCTCTTTATGTAACATTTGCTTCCAAAAGTTCTAAAATACTTAACTAAGGGTGCATGTCCAAAACATAATTCATAGGGTGTCTTGTCTATGTCTGCTCTAATTTGTACTTTGTTCATTGTATACATTGCTATGTTCACTACTTCTCTCCAGAATATCTTCACCAAATCATTCTCAAATAACATAGCTCTTCCTACTTCAGTCACTGATCTATTTCTTCTTTTTGCAATACCATTTTGTTCAGGTGTTCTAGGGGCTGAAAAATGTCTCTTAGTACCATTTTCTTCACAAAAGGTGTTAAACTCTCTAGAAGTAAATTCTCCACCTCTATCAGATCTCAAAAATTTAATCTTCATTCCAGATTCATTCTCAAATTTATTCTTAATGATCTTAAACTTATCAAATGCTTCAAATTTTTCTTTAAGAAATGCAATCCACATCATTCTTATAAACTCATAAACAAGAATCATAAAATACCTTTCTCCATAGAATCCTCTAGTCCTAGTAGGACCGCTCAAATTTGTATGAACAATCTCCATCTTTTCTACAGATGTAAACTTCTTACTAAGAAAAGAACTTTCCTTTTGTTTAGCCATCACACATTCTTTGCAAATCATGTTAGTAGGCTTCATAATTTTAGGCAAATCCCTTACTGCAAGTGTAGTACTTACTTTCACAATATTTTCAAATTTTATATGACAAAACCTTCTATTCCATAACCAATTGTCATCAATATTAGTAATCAAACATCTCATCTCAGTAGGATTCAACTGAAATACATTAGCTCTGGTTCTAGATCCAGTTCCAATCAGATTTCCATCTTTATCCTTTATCACACAAGTTTTCTTAGTAAACCAAACTTGATATCCCTTATCAACTAACTATCCAACACTTAAAAGATTATGTTTCAATCCATAAACAAAATAAACATCATCAGTATTAGTCTTTCCATCAAGAGTAATAGATCATATACCTTTAATCAAACAAGGTGCATTGTTTCCAACTCTAACAAATCCTCCATCATAATCATTAAACTTTATGAGCTTTTTCATGTCTCCAGTCATATGATGTAAGAAACCACTATCTATAATTTAATCAACTTTCTTTTCACCTTGAGAAACTAAGGCTTTTTCTTCATTAACATCAGTTTTAGGATTCTCTTCTTTAATTCCTACAAATCCTATGTCATCATTATTCTCAATATCACTTTCACTTAGAGTTATCTCTATACTAGATTCAAGATCTTCATCATTAGCATAATAAGATTCCTTAGATCTTCTAGGTTTGAAATTATTTCTATACTTTTTAACTTTCTTAGGACAATTAGATGCAAAATGACCATATTCTTGACAAGTCCAACATTTAAAAAATTTCTTACCATCTGGTTCTCTCTTCACAAGCAAGGCAATACCTACTTCAATCTTCTTGTCTTCTTCATTTCTAGATCTGCTACTGCCAACATAATCTCCACTCACACTAATGCTTCTTGACAAATTAGGAAAAATACTAAGAGCATTAAACACTGTCTCTATTCTAGGTAACACTCCTGATAATCTCAGGTTCATTTCTACTGCTTCCAATCTTCCAAGAAGAGTTTCTCTTGTAAAGTTTGTAGTACAAGGTATAACATGTTCAATGATCTATGTTGTCTTCTTAAATATAGGAGTCAATGTCCTTAGAATTTTCCATATCACTTCATTCTCTATCTTTGTTCCTCCACAAGATTTTATACCTGTAACAATTTCTAACATTCTACCAATATAGCTTCTAACAGATTCATCTTCCATCATTCTTATATCTTCAAATGCACATATCCAATTATGTAATCTAACTATTTTTGCATGTTCATGACCTTCAAAATTAGAGTTTAAAGCTTTCCAAATTTCATAAGATTTTTCCAAACATTTTTCCTAACTGTACTCATTCTCCAGAAGGGCTGTCAAAAGTGCTTTTCTTGCAAGTATGTTACACATGAATAGGACTCTCTCATCAACAGTACATGTTTCAAGATTTTCCTCTAAAATGATAGTCTTATCATTCTTTGTAATGAACCAATAACTTGTTCCTAAACATAGTAGGTGTGTCTTCATATTTCCTTTCTAGCTGTCAAAATCTACTCCATCAAACTTAGGGATTTCTTTTATGAAATTCACCATGGATCTCCTTAAGCTATTAAACTTCCTTTTCAAGGACCTACCACTCTGATACCAATTTTTAGAAAGTAAAGTCCACCAAGATAAGTAAGAGGGGGGGGGGGGGTGGGGGTGAATCAGTTATCTGATAATTATAACTTTTATCAACTTCAACAACATTAAACCATGTAAGCAATATAATTACCAACCATAGAAAGATATTCATATACAATAACAAAATGACAGAAGATATGTTGACTAGGGAACCTCTTGATCAAAGAGTAAACCCTGGTGGGAATGATGCCCACAAAAGATGCACTAATATGAATATTCCTTGTGAAAGGATGGACTCTATTAGGAGTCTTATGAAATACATTTAGTACATATGAATCCCTGTTAGGAGATTTTGAATCCCTGTTAAAAGATTCTAACCCTGTTAAGAGTTATGGAAAACAAAAGGACCCACTACCCAAATAGCTTCATGGTAAGATTAGTGAACACACTATCTAACTGATCTTTGCATTACTTAATAGAATAATATGTTACATATTCTCTAACTGTGCCAAACCGCACTCACTGTTACACCAAATCTCAATTTTAGATCTTTGTACTTCGCATGTCTTCCTTCACAAATTTGCTTTCACAATTAGCTCTTTTCTTCACTTAAAATTCATCCATATACAACAAGGAAAAACATTCCTTCCTTTATACCACACTTAAATAATAACATATGAGTCGGCATACAATTACAAAATAAAATTTTCCACACACTACATCAAAATTACACAAAACTATCAGCTTCCAACTACAATAATTCTTCGCTCATGTGACCTCAAAGTTTGCATTGTCATCCATGTCACTAACAATGTGTCTTCAACTTCCCTTTAACTTCACAAAACCAGATTCCATCCTGATTAGGAGATATCATCAGATTTTCACAAATCGCTACTCAAGAACACTACCTGAATACAACTTCCACCAAAATGCTCATAACTTCCATGAATAAATGAATTAATGTATGCACTCTTAACCATAACCATATAACATATCAAATAGTATATCCTCAAAATCACATAGCTCCAACTGCAATATCCCATGTGCGCTAATCCAAACTCTGTCTGCTTCTCTACAAGTCTTTGATAAATCACTGTGTTGACATCAATGACAATCATAGTCATCAATGCAACAAAAATTTCTATAGAATGGTTGCCAAACATTTAGCATTCATTCCTAATAGGAGATGCATCCAAGAGAGAGCACATGGATTGTGCTTTCTCAAATGCATAGCATTGTGACAAGTGTCACAATGGGGGAGGATGAGAGGAGAGGCCAAATCCTTAGGGAATGTGACCTCTTTGGAAGGTGTGAAGGGGAACAATTGTGTAAGAATGTGTAAGAGTTGTGTAAGAGACTTTATGATTTGGCATTGGAGGATGTGGTGATGTTGAAATGAGGGTTGACCTAAGATGGTTTAGCATTTCTTAATCTTGGATTATGATTGTGCAAATGTTTAAGGAGTGATTAGGCTTGGATTAGATGGTAAGTGGAGGATTAGGAGGATGTGATGGGAGGAGAGAGAATGAGTGGAGGGTTAGATTAGCTAAGTATTTATTATTAGCTAATGGAGGAGACTTAGGATTAAATATTTTATTTAATTCCAAGTGGCAAGAAAGAGGGGTTTATGAATTAATTTATTTAGATAAATGTATCCATTTAAATTAATAGAGGAATATGGATTTAATTAATTATCAGACTATAGGTTTTTCATTTATATAATTAATTGGACTATAGTTAATTAATTAAATTAATTAACTAGGGGATGACATAAATTAATTAAATAATAATATTTAATTAATCGAATACCTAGGAGAAGACTAAATAAAACTACTAAATGATGTAATAAAATTTAGGTGTCTACATTCTAATTTCTTTTTTTATATCTTCTCTTCTTTCTTCTCAGTTACCTTATGCTCTTTCTTCTTAGGCTCCTTATCATCTTTCTTATTTGCTTCCAGTTCAACCTTTTATTTCTTAGGGCTATTAGGTTTGGTTGATTTGGTAGATTTTCTAGGTGTGTTCGTAGGTGTATCACATTTTGTTGTCTTCTCTAGAGTTATAGATACGTCAATTATGGTAGAAGTGGGACTTACTCTATTTTTTTATTCAGAAGATGGAGGGGATTCAATTCTCATGCTTACTAATTCAGAGGCCCCCTCAGACATCTTAGTCCTTACCTCTTTTAACTCTTCCTTTGATATCCTTGCCTTAGCTACCACATTACCAACCATTTTCACTATCTTTCTTTTCCTTATGCCTCTATCATGTTCTTCTCTAAATTTCATTGATTTCTCATCATATGTGTCCTATCTCTCCTCACATGTGTCAACTTCAAATACCAAGACATGTTATATTTGCATAACAAGAACATTGGAACTGACTTCATAGCCCTTGTGGTAACATCATTTCTTCCTTGGTTCAACTGCTTCAAAACATACATAATTTGTTTCAACCATGAAAAAGTGATGTGGGCCAAGGTAAGGAGGATCCAATTAAGGATAGTCCAAAAAAGCAACAAAACACCATAATGCAGAATTTCACAACAAGACAATGTTTTCAACTAAATTTTCATTAACATTCCTGATTGTAAGGACTTATGGGTTATGTTCAATAAAAATCAAGAAATAGTTCTACAAGATCAACAAAGATCCAAGTCCTAACCCCAGCTAGTCTAGTTCTGAAAACAATCATCAATTGATGGAAACCCTAAGGCAAATCTGAACTTGAGCTCGCAAGCCTCCAAGAAATCTCCTTGTCTCCAGGAAAACAACCACTAGCTCTACTATTACAAACTATCAGATAACAATCTAATCTTCAAGATCTCCCAAGATCCAAGTCCATCAGCTACTTCTCAATTCTGATTTGATGCCCCTAAACAACTACCCAAACACTCCTTAAGTACTAATCTTCATCCATAAGTTAGCTAGAAGAAACAATTAACTCCTAAGCCAAGTCGGCTTCTCCTACAAATAAATATTAAATGCCACAATAGTTGGCTCTCAAATAGCCTTACAAAAATTTAATTCTCCATGTTGGCCTCAAGAACTACATGGAAGAATACAACAAAGGCTACCAACAATAAATTAACCAAGTTGGCCAACCAAATCACCAAGAACTTCAGTTATTAAACTAGAACTATTGAGCACCAGAGAAACAACTGAGCACCAGTGAAATAACTAACCATGCCAATCATCACTGAGAAAGTGCATCAACTGAGCACCATGGGTATTGTTGAGTATAAGTTCCACTAAGCACAAAAGGTTTCACCGAGTTCCTTTAGTGATTGAGCTTCCTTCAATAACTGAGACCGTCGTTTAAAGCTGCAACTAAGTACCACAAGACCAAAACAATAGACCTCCATGTAGATTCACCAAGTACCCTAGAATTACCCTACATGAAACACCCCAGGTTTGAAAAGATGTTCTCATAGGTTGGAAGAACATCTTTCAGGATTCAACACATAAACCCTGAATTGGTTCTTCACATACAAGTCTCCCAGCTTTTCACCTTGCATACTCTTCCACTTCTATTTCCTCTATCTTTTCAAGTCTTTCCTTGATAACACATAAGTCTATTATCCATATTGATCATCCATCCTCTCAGGATCTGACAACTCAACTTAGCTACCAATACTCAGGCTTCTCCTATCGAGCATTTTATCCAACAAAGGCATCAAGGAAAACTTCTTTTCATCCTTCTCAATAGTAAACACATTCTTCACACAATCATACATAGCTCTACAATCATATTTCCAGGATCTACCAAGAAATATATGATAACTATTCATCTCCACATTATCACACAATACTAGATCCTTATATTGGCCAATCTAAAAATCAACAAAGCACCATTCTCTCACTTCCAGAGCTTGACTATCTTACAACTAGCCAATCCTATAAGGATAAGGATGCTTCATTCTCTTCAACCAAGTTCCTGAACCATATCCTTAGCAATAAGGTTATCAGTACTACCTCAATCAATAATAACATCACAAATTTTACCTCCATACTTGCATCAAGTTCTAAACAAGTTACTCCTCTAATAGGGTTCCATCCTTGTACCTGTGTGTGAGTGATTACACCTTCATGAAATAACAAGATTTAAAGAGAATTTACACTATTCAAAGCAAACTAATCTAAATAATGCACAATTAATCTATCAACATCTCATGGTTCTCTAAAATAAAGTGGTAAATGAGGCTCTCAGCTATGATCCTCACTAGTGACACTCTAAAGATGAGAATTAAGCTATATGATATGCAAATTTAGATATATTCTATCAAATTCTAGCTCTATTTGATGAACAATCTACTATGATCAATGCAATTTAAGCTAATTAGCAATGACAAATGATAAGTGAGTGATATGGATGCAAATTGACAGAGCTTTGCTGCAATTCAAAGATATGGAGTGGATGAATAATGCTTCAAAATGTCTTCTATTTATAAGATTTTCCCAAGGGTAGGGGGTAGAGTGAGATAACCATGGTTATGCTTGGGTAAGGTCAATTGGCTTTGCTTTGTCCCTAAATGGGGGGACAAACATTTAAATGGTTTCAAAAGGCTGGACCATTTCAACAAAAGTGAGTGATTTGTGTCCATTTTGTCTCATTTTTCTTTTGTTGAGGGAATTTCATATTTATTAATTAATTAAAGTAATTAAATTTAGCCATGAAGGGTAAGAGGTTCATTTTGATTTTTCATTTCAACCACTATGTCATTAATTGAATTTAATCAATTTCTTAGTGTTTTTCTCCTTTTCAAGCCTTATTTAATCATTTAATCATTTAATTGAATTTTCCTTTGATTTGAATTGCCTTTGTTCCATTTATTGATTTTTAGTGCTATTTTGATGACTTGATGCACCTTTTGATTGAATTAAGCCTTTGCCAATTTTCTGTGTCTACAAATGCCCCTCTTTGAGTCGATGTGCGAAGAACACCGATTCAAAGATTCCCTTAGTATGATGATCTGATTCTGGTCCTGATTCTGATATGCCTCTGATCATTCTGATTGATGTACTTCCTGATGATGATGATGTGCCTCTGATGATGGTGCTGATATGATTCTGATGCCTCTGATATGATATGGGTCCTGATATGGTGATAGGTCCTGGGTTCACTGATAAAGGTCCTGGGTTGATTGATTGCTGATATGTTGATAGGTTTGATACGATGACAGATTTGATATGATGATATGATATGATTTGATACTGATATCTTGATATGATACTGCTATGATATGATATGATATGCCCCACTGATAAATGTTTTTGATGTGATGCCCATTTGATACTCTGATGCCCCCTCAGAAATCAAACATATTGAGTCCTTGATTTGGAAGATTTTTAAGTAGTTGGAATATGTTTTGATTTCTGATACCGTTTGAAAGAAATAATCAAATTTGATTTATGCCCTGATTAATGAAAATGTCCTATGATAGGTTCAAAGTGCATTGTTTTAAGTGTTTATGAGGACCAATTTTACCTTAAATAGGGTAAAACCCCTCATTTCACTATTCATTTGCACCGTTCCTTCTTGAGATTTGAGCTCTGATTTTAGCCTTTTGGAGACGATGGTGGTCCCACATCGCGAGCATCAGTTTGAGAGAGCGCGCCGGTTCAGTCGGAGAGCGACCGATGGTCCTCCAGTATGTCATTCAAATTTTCCTCATGTCTGTAAAGTCGCATTTATGACCTTATTTAATGCTTTTAAAAATTTTAATTCTGCGTGCGTGAAAAGAAATGTCGCCTCCGTGCATTTTAATATCGCCTGAAAATTTTAAATGTCGCCTTTGATAAATCTTATGTCGCGTCCCTTAGGTATTTTCACGCATTTAGAAAATATAGGTCGCCTAAGGAAAATTGAATGTCGCGTAGGTTTTAAACATTTTTAATCAGGTGTCGCGTGATAATAAGATGTCGCCTACAGAAAATCTTATACCGCCTCCGTGAAAATAAGTCACGCGGTGAAATAAAATTACGCGTTTGATCAAAGAAATGTCGCCTCTGGTAAAAGAAATGACGCCAGAAAGAAAAGTCGCGTGAGTAAAAAAAAATGTTGTTTATTTAAAACTTTTCTAAGACGTCTGATTGCTCAATTACGTCAACTTGATTGATATCGATCACGTCAATGAATTCAATCGAATGTTTAGTTAGGGTATTCCCTTTGTTTGACTTCAACAACGAATTAGAACATAGGTAACTATAATATCGAAGAATAAGATTAATCAATCTTCATCATGAATGATAGATCATGGATCTAAATGTCCATCCATTTTATGCCCAAATGCTTAGAGACATAAAACTAGGATCGTCCTTCCTCAACGCTTAGAGTTAGGATTGGTAAGTCTGATAGATATATTTAAATTGATGACCATGATTGATTGTTTTGATTATTTCCTGATAGTAAGTTACTCATGTGGTTCCCTTGTTTTGATTAAACAGGAGGATGTCCCTGTGCTGTACCTTCGGACTGTACCACACTGGGTGATGGAGCTGAGGACTCAGTTGACTGACGCCGAGAGGCGAGTGATTAGGCGCTACGGTTCACTGTGCATACTAGAGCTTCCTCGGTTCCAGATGAACCGAGGTTTGATTACGGCTGTCGCAGAGCGTTGGCACTCTGAGACAAACACATTTTGGCTACCACAGGGCGAGATGACTATTACACCGGAGGATGTTTATAGATTGCTACGGATCCCGACTCATGGAGAGATAGTATATTATGACGCAGTCTATGACGGGACATATTGTCGACGAGTATTCGGAGATCCATCTATTGGTGATGACTGTATCTTATGGCCTCAGTTTGCCTCATTTCCTATTTTACCAGCTTTATTAGGTGCTATCATTGGTGGTGTCTTATTACCTGATCGGCGAGGTCGCGGATTTTCAGTGGGATGGGGCAGGATTATTGAGGATTTGCTACATCATCCTCGACGCTTTGACTGGGGATCTTGTGTGCTAGCACAGCTTTATCATGATCTGCATGAGGTGGTTTACAGGAGAGCAGCCTCATTATCTGCTGGGATTCATATTTTACAGTTGTGGATATGGGAGCACTTACCAGTCAGTCGTCCTATATCAGATCGAGATCGTCCTCTAGGATATCCTTTTGCATGGCAGTATACTGGTATGGTGACACAGCATCACTTGGGTCACTTGGAGTATTGGCGACGGCAGATTGATGACATGGATGAGGTCTATTGGAGACCATATGTTGAGGTCGAGGATTGGAGAGAGGATAGCTTGGAGTTACCCTATATGTTTGCTCCTCGATGGATGATCGGCAGGATTGACTCTGTTCTGGAGAGATTCTTGGCAGGGAGAGTACTACGACAGTTTGGGCGGATTCAGCCTATGCCTCAGGGATCTGCAGTATATGCTCGTTCTAGTGCAGAGCGTGTTACTTGGGGTCACATGCCTTCATATGATGATGCTATAGAGCAGATATCATTACTGGGTTATATGGATTGGGACATGAGGTTACACATCAGAGATGCCGGCGTCACACAGGAGTATCTAGCTTGGTTGATGGAGCATCCGATGCCTCGCTTTACAGACCCTGCAGAGCCAGTACCTGGGCGAGATGATGGTGAGAATGTTGGTGGTGGGAGGAGATGCAGAGGTAGACCCCGAGGTAGGGCAGTGATTCGGCTCAGAGGACGAGCGAGAGATGCATAGGTACAGGCACCACCTCCTCCTCCTCGTCCTGCAGTAGCACAGAGACAGAGGTTAGATCGTCAGGATCATGTGAGGGCTGCTAGACAGGATCCAGGGACAGGACAGGATACAAGAGCAGGAGTACAGCAGACTACTGTGGATGGTCAGGACACAGGTGCACAGCAGATGCCAGCAGCTTTTTCCCGTGATCGGGGAAAAGCTCCTATAGATACAGGTGATCCTCAGAGTACCTATGAGGTTGGAGAGAGCTCTAGTACTAGCCAGCTACGAGCAGATGTGGGAGCATTACGAACAGAGGTGTCAGAGATGTCATCTATGATTCAGCAGTTGGTATCGGGTTTGGCTCCCTTGGTTCCTCTCCTTGTTGCTATGGTTGGTCAGACGCCTCCTTAGCAGCCTCCATCACAGCCTCCTCCACAGCCTCCTCCACAGCCTCCTCCAGGACCTCCTCCCAGTGGTGACGAGAGATGAGCCATGAGTGCTCTTATTGATCATTGAGATACTTGATATTGTACCATAGTCTTGTGACCTTGGTGTCACCTTTCCAGTTGTATTTTGACACTTATTTGACATTGATGCCCCTGTTGATGGGCGATTATAGAGTTGAGTTTTATGACATCATTGTTATGAGTAGACGTGTGATATGAGAACATTTATGATCTTTCCTGCTTTTACTTGATGATATATGAGATTTCCTTTAGATGCTGCTATATGTGTTTATCTAATGCATTTGTTTTTGGATGACTATTGGTTATGGATGCAACGTATCTTATATATGATATAGATAGATGGATGCATTTCTTCTTCATGTATGGATGCAGTTTTGATATGTTATTTCTCATGTATGCCATCTGTATGCAAATGTAAATGATTATTTACTTCTTTTCTTTGATAATATCTATGTAATGATTAATGATATGGAATGAATGCAAAAAGTATAATCTCATTTATTTTTATTTTTGTAGAAAAGATGATGTTGAAATGATGTTCTCCTTGTTGATTTAACCCTGTTAATGATGGCATGTACCCCCTTTTTGATGCGAAAATAAAACCCTTGGGAAAAAAATGCACATGCAATTAATCTAATATGAGAATGCATTTAACCTTTTTATGAATGCAGCTAAGTGTCACTAGCTTTTTAGCAAATAAATGCCTTGAGGATAATATTTTCATCATTGAGCACTTGGGACCAGAAAGTCGACACAACCACCACTGCACACTGACATGATGATATGAATATCGCTTTTTACTTTACTGCTCATATGGTAACCTCCGTTTTGCTTTCCCATCGGTCTCATCGATACGACTATCACTGATTTCAAAAACAATCATGAGAGTACGAATACCGATTTTGTCGGATTCTATGTTGCAAGTGGATTTTGTCATTTAGATATGAAGAATCTAAATATCCAAGGTATCCGGTTGCGTAAACAAACAAAGGTTAACTCATTATTTTATAAGATAATCCTCGATGGTTCTTTGATGACCATGTCTTCAGATGAATTCTCATAAGGCAATGAATTTTCCTCCAAACAGTCACATCATAGTCAAGAAAAATATCATGTCTCCATCATTGCCAATCTAGTCGAAACATCCTTGATGAGCTAAAAAGACTTGATACAAATTGAATGAATGTAAGTAAACATATTTTTAACCAACTTTTCAAAAGAATCTATCTAAGTGTTTTGCATTGTTTTCTGATTTTCAACAAAATATATTTCCAAGTGTTTGATCATGATATGATTTTTGATTTTTAATCCTGAATAATAAGTCAATTTAGGCTCATGGAATTTTGTTGTGGTAGTCAACTTTTTCGTTATCAATCAAAGGTTTACACAAATCTGATCTCTCTTCTGAAAATGTTGATCTCTTTCTGCTTGTGACTGAATGTTTGTTCTTATGAATCCCTTTTGAGGTACCCACTTTCCAATCCATTTATGCTGCCCCCAAGTATTTGATGTATCAACTTTGACAACTTTAGGCAATGTAAAGGATGGTGCTACAAACTGTTATGATGACTATGTACAAATGACGGATGCAATGAAGGTTTAAACAAATGGGATGATGAGATGCATTATATACACATGTGACTAGGAAGGAAATGACTTAAGGGAACCAAAAGCGCTTGTTACCAAGTTTTCACTTTTGGGTATTCTCTCTTTTTTGCTACCAAGGCGCCTATTTGCTAGGTTTTCACCAAGGCACTTTTTCTCTTTTTTCATTTTTTTCATTTTTTTCTCATTTTTTTTTTTTTTTTTTGTGTTTTGTTTTTCATTATCACCTTGGCGCCTATTTGCTAGGTTTTCACCAAGAGATAGTTTTTCAAATGTTTTTGCTTTCTTCAGGCTCAATTTTCCACTGTTTTTGATCTTTCTTCTTTTCCAATGTTTTTGGATTTTCTATTTTCAAATGTTTTTGGTTTTTTCCATTTTCAATTATGTACAATAATTATGATGCTCTCTCATCTGATACTCTTTATACTCTTTCATCTGTTTTAGGTGTAGAATCTCTTCAAATGAATGCTATTTATGGGTTCTTGTAATTCTTCACCATTACAATCTGATAATTTATATGTTCCAGTTCCAAAGGATGATGCTATAACAAATGGGCCTATCCAATTAGCTTCCCACTTTCCTTTCTTTTCCCTTTCAACTTGATTTTTGGGATTTTCTCTTAGTACCAAGTCTCCTACTTGAAAAGTTCTTGGTTTGATGTGTTTGTTGTAATTGTGGGCAATCCTATTTTGATAACCTTTTAAATGCTCATAAGCTTGAGTCTGATGTTCCTCTAACAATTCCAATTGTTGTAGTCTAGCAATCCTATAATCCTCATCAGTGATCAATCCTCTTAATGAAACTTGTAGAGATGGAATTTCAACTTCTAATGGTAGAACTGCTTCAGTTCCATAGACTAAAGAGAATGGGGTGGCTCCTGTAGGTGTTCTGATACTAGTTCTGTAAGCCCATAATGCGGGGTTTATTTGCACGTGCCAATCTCTTCCTGATTTGTTAACTGATATTTTTAATATTTTGAGGATATTTTTGTTTGTTGCCTCAGCTTGTCCATTGCCTTGTGGATAATAAATGGATGATGAATGATGTGTAATGTGAAATGTCCTGCAAAGTTCATCAATATCCTGATTTTTGAATTGTTTCCCATTATCCGTGATAATGGCATGTGGAATACCATAGCGGCAAATTATGTGGTTCAAAATGAACATTGAAATTTGTTTGCCGGTTGCTGTTATTAATGGAACTGCTTCCACCCATTTGGTGAAGTATTCTGTTGCTGTGATGATATACTTGTGTCCGTTTGAAGACGGAGGATATATGATCCCAATCAAGTCAAAACCCCATTGATAAAAAGGCCATGGTGTAATGAATGGGTGTAATTCTTGAGCCGGTGCATGTATCATATTACCATGATATTGACATTTTCTGCATGTCTTCACAAATTGACAAGCATCCTTTTCTAATGTTGTCCAAAAGTACCCTAGATGAAGGATTTTCTTAGCTAGATTAAAACCGCTTGAGTGTGACCCGCAAATGCCTTCGTGGACCTCGCGTAAAGCTAACTTAGACTCTTCTTCCTCTAGACATCTAAGTAACGTCCCATCAAGACCCTTACGATACAATGTGTCTGAAAGGATTAGGTAACGGGCGGCTTGGCGTATGAAGTTATGTTTTTGGGCACGAGTTTGGTCTATGGGGAGTACTTGGTCTTTAAGGTAAGTATAGATGGGTCCATACCAAGGAGAGTCATGTCCATGTAAAAGAGCAACAATTTGGGTGTCAGGAAGGTTAAATGCCAGTTTTACCAACTCTTCCACCAAGAACTCATACTTCTCATGTTGATCTGGTTTTTGTAACAATGAAGCCAAGGTAGCCATGGCATCTGCTGCTCTATTCTTTTCTCTTGGAATCTGTTCAAATGTGATCAAAGCAAAGTACTTCTTCCATCCATCAATCAAGGTTTTATATTTCATCAATGTTATGTCCTTGGTATTGTATTCATTATTAACCTGATTGATTATGAGTTGGGAATCTCCATACACTTGTAATTCTGCAATACTCCATTCTAAAGCCATTTTGATGCCAATGACTAATGCCTCATATTCCGCTATATTATTGGTGCATGGAAATAAGAGTTTATAAGACTTTGGAATGGTGTATCCTTGAGGAGTAACCAATAATATACCTGCTCCAGAACCTCCTTGTGTGTAAGATCCATCAAAATATAACTTCCATGTCTTTGCTTCTATGTTGACAATTTCTGCATCTGGAAATTCAATTTGCATGGTTTGTGTAGACTCCATTGGGTTATCTGCTAAGTGATCTGCTATCACTTGTCCTTTAATTGCTCTTCTATCAACATATTCAATGTCAAATTCACTTAGGATCATGACCCATTTTTCTATTCTACCTGTTAAGGCAGTTTTACTTAGTAAGTATTTGAGAGGATCAATCTTGGCAATTAATTTGATCTTATGCATCAACATATAATGTCTTAGTTTTTGAGATGCAAAAACCACTGCTAGACATGCTCTTTCCATGAATGAATAATTGAGTTCATATTTTATTAAGGTTCTACTAAGATAGTAGATTGCCCTTTCTTTTCCTTGCTCATCTTCTTGTGCCAACAATATGCCTAGAGACCTTTCTGTGGCTGATATGTATAACAACAGTTCTTTACCTTTGATAGGTGACATAAGAATAGGTGGGTTTATCAAATAAGTCTTCAAAGTAGCAAAGGCCTTATCACATTCCTCATCCCACATAAATGTAGTGTCCTTGTGTAACAATCTTGTGAAGGAGTGACACTTTTCTGCTAATTGAGAGATAAATCTCCTTATTGATTGAATCTTTCCTTGGAGTGACCTCATTTGGCTAATATTTCTTGGAATCTCCATTTCTAGAATTGCTTGTACTTTTTCAGGATCAACTTCAATACCTTTTGCTGACACTATATAACCCAATAACTTGCCGGATTGGACACCAAAGGCACACTTCTTTGGGTTTAGTCTAACTTTGAATTGTTCTAACCGAATGAATATTTTTCTTAGGATTTGTAAATGCTCTTCTCTATTGTGGGATTTTGCTAGAATGTCATCCACATAATCTTCTAAAAAAGTATGCATCATGTCATGGAAAATAGTTGTCATGGCCCTTTGATATGTAGCTCCAGCATTTTTTAAACCGAAGGGCATAACATTCCAACAAAAGGTACCCCACGGGCAAGTAAATGCTGTCTTTTCTTGGTCTTCGGGAGCAATCTTGATTTGGTTGTAGCCACTAAATCCATCCATTAATGAGTACATTGCGTGACCTGCTGTCAAATCCACTATGGTATCAATGCTTGGCAATGGAAAGTCATCTTTGGGACATGCAAGGTTTAAATCTCTGAAATCCGTACACACACGGATAGATTTATCATGTTTAGTAACTGGCACAATGTTAGAGATCCAATCAGCATATGCTATTGTTCTTATGAACCCCACCTTTAACAATTTTTCCAATTCTGCCTTGACTAGAAGAGCCACATGTGGGTGCATTTTCCTTATTTTTTGCTTTACAGGTTTAACTCCGGGTCTAACATTCAGATGATGCATTATGAAATCAGGATCCAATCCAGGCATATCGGCATATGACCATGCAAAATTTACTTGTTGTTCTTGAAAGAATTTGATAAAGTCCTTTCTTTCCATAGATGTAAGTGATGCAGCCAAGTGTACAACCTTTGGCTCTAGTTCCGTGCCAATGTTAACTTTTTCTGTTGGCTCTATAAGAATAGATGACTGTTCTTCTTCATGTTCAGGCAAAGTATCCAATCTCTCTTCTAATGGTGCCACAGTTGGGTTTTCACCAAAAGAAACGTCTTTTATTTTCATTGTTTTTGGTTCTAAGGGTGCCACAGTTGGGTTTTCACCAATAGAACTTTTCATTTTTTTATTTTTTTTTGTTTTTTCTTTTTTTTGACTAAGAGATTGGACCCTTGCTGTTGTCATCATGTCCGTATTGAGTTCGTTGGTGAAAGAGGGTTCAACCGCATTGAGGTATTGGTTTGTGGCTTGGTCATTTGGGAAGTAAAGTAAGTCATGTGGTTCAGTTTGATCCCAATCAATGAGGTCTGGATGTATCAAAATTAAGGAATTATTGGGTAAGGCATCATCAATAGGATTTATGGACATGACTTCGTTTGAGGGTTCATACATTGTATCGTTTAGGTCTATGATGTGTGCTTCCTCAAGATGATCCATGGAAGCAGGGTCAAAGTCCCCTTCGCTTGAATCCTCGTTGACCTCTACGGGAAACAATGTGGGAAAAGCCACAAGCGGGTTAAAACTAACGTTTGAATTTCCCTCCTCTGAAGGTGTCCAAAATGTTTCTATCCATGCTCCACTACTAGATGCTTGTTCTATATTAGGCCTTTGAATAGAAGATTCTTCATTAATTGGAGCATCTTGTTTTGGGATTTTTGCATAAGTATGTATAACAATGACTTCTTTATCTTGACATGACTCATCTGATAAAGTATCCCATTCATAATCCCTAGAATCATCACTATCTCCTTCGGATTCTAATGCATTTATTTGAGGATGAAAATCATGCATTGGACTTGAACTTTCTCCCTTATGTTGAAAACCTACTCCGGCTTTTTCATGACTTGCCCTCCAAACAGGTTCAATAGGTTCTAATAATCCTCTATTTCTTTGGCCTAGGGGTCCTCTTCCTTTGTATCCCATCTTTTGCATAATATCAAATCCTTTCCCATATTGTTCTGTTTGTATATTAACATGCTGAATTCTTTCCATGGGAGTGTCTAGGGTACCATCCTCATCATGATAAAGCCATTGAAGGACATCATCCTCTTCCTTATCCCATGTTGCTTTGTTATCTTCCCTCACAAAATAAGAATTATACTTATGTGGAAGATGTTCTTTTGAGGGTTTTCCATGTGATTTAGGAGACATGGGCATGTCAAATAGAGAAACTGAATATTCTCCTACCCCTTTTGAACTAATCTTGCATTGTTTGTCAAATTTGTTCATCATCTCACTCATGTATTGGTAATGATCTGCTTTAGCTTGTTCTTTTTCCTCTTTAGTAGGTTTGTAAATCACTGTTTCCAATTTAGGTGCCACATATGGACTGTCCATCACATTTGGACCCTCGTAGCTCACTTTTTCCTTGCCCTTAGTTGATGTAGTTGAGCTAGCTTGAAGAGGATTTTGTGCATCTTCATTGGTGATTCTTGGAACAACTCCTTCACGATTATGTGGAATGTATAATTCATGCAAGGGTTTGAGTGCATTACAATATTGAAATGGATTTGAGTCTCCTCCAATTGTGATTTCTTCACCCATGTATGGGAACTTGATGCATTGGTGGTATGTGGAGGGGACAGCTTGCATCTCATGAATCCAAGGTCTTCCCAATAAAATGTTATAGGTTAATTTCATGTCCAACACTTGACATTTGGTTTCCTTCTTAACTGGTCCCACTTGGATGGGCAACACAATCATGCCTTTAGAAGCTCTTTCAGCCTCATCATAAGCTTTTATGGTGATTTTCTTTGTAGGGTCAATGCAAGACTCGGAGAAACCTAAGGATTTTACAAGACTCAATGTGCATATGTTAAGGCCAGCCCCTCCATCAATAAGGGCTCTTTTGACTCTATGCCTTTCGATCAAAACCTCTATATGTAATGGCAAATTTTGAGGATGAGTTATAGACATGTCATCTTGATCTGAAAATGAAAGACAATGAGGAGCCACAAGATGTCCTACCATATTTTGAAACTTTTCTTCCCCTAAGGTAGTAGAAACATGTGTTTCTTCCAAAGCTTTTTCCAAAATCCCTTTATGATTTGGTGACAACTTCAATAACTCTAAGATTGAGATTTGTGCTGGAGTACGTTGCAATTGGTCTACCAAACTATAAGGTCTTGCTGTTGTAGGAGATTGTTTGACCACAATGTTGGATGATGGGATATTGGTGTTTTGAGGGACTATCCCTTGTAAAGTCATTCTAGAATTCTGCCCTCTTGTAATGACATTTGTTGCTTCCTTTTGAGGCTGTTCATTAATGATGATAGCATTAACAATATGATCATATGATGGCGCAAAGTTGAGATTATTGGCACTTTGTTTCTTGCCATTTGATGACTCACCTTTATCATGTTTGTAAAAAGGTTGTTTGAAGGCCGTATGATCTTCATTATTTTGGGGTCCATCAACAGTGATTATGTTGTTATCTATCAAGTCTTGCACCACATTCTTTAATTGTAAACATTCATTTGTAGGGTGCCCCCGAATCCTATGATATTCACAATGATGCTTAGCATCCCACCAACCCGGCTTGTGGTCTGGTTCATAAGGTTTAATGGCGGGTAATGTAATAACATTGTTAGCTATGAGAGTCTTTAATGCAGTTTCAAGTGATTCTCCCAAGGGTGTAAAGTGTCTTGCAGGAGTGGGTTTCAAATACTTATCATACTTGCTGTTTTGATCCTTGTTTTCTTGATTATTCTTATTGGCATTGTTGTTGTTGTTGGGAGGTGCATTATATGCTTGATTAGCATTATTCACTTGATTTGGTGTCTTTGTAAGGGCAAATGGAATCACCTTCAAGTTGCTGGATTCCACTACACCATCATTAACAATACCTTTGTTGTTATTCCTTGCAGCATAACGGCTATTGTTGTTGTACCAACTTTTATTTGGATTGTTGTTATTGTTGATATTGTTGTTGTTGGAGTTAGAGTTATTCTTATTTTCCTTGTGCAATTTCAACTCTCCACTCTTAATCAACACTTCTTCCGTTGTAATTCCGTTATCAATTAGATCTTGAAAGGTTTTGGGACATTGCATCCTTAGTCTATAATTCAGCTCGCTTCTCAAACCGTTAATAAAGATATCCATTTTTTCTTTTTCCGGTACACTTCTTGGATATCTAGCAAATGCAGTCCTCCATCTTTGCAAGAATGTGAGAAAGGCTTCTCCATCTTGTTGCTTCGTGTTACATAACGTTATCATGGTGACCTCATGTTTGATGTTATGAGAGTAATGAGTCACGAATTTAGATGCTAACTCTTCAAAGGATTTTATGCCGGATGGTAGTTTTGAAAACCAATCCATGGCTGTTCCTCCCAAGCTTCTTGGGAATAATCTCATTAAATAGGTTGATTCATGCATGAATTCAAGACTCAATGCACAAAACCCCCGAAGATGATCATGTGGGTCAGAAGTTCCTTCATATCTCTCATATTTAGGAAATGTTACATTAATGGGAAAAGGCACCATGACCAAACTCTTATCGAATGGAAAAGGACATAATGTTTCAATAGAGAAAGGCTTAGGAGCCCCATTTTGTTTCAAATTGTCAATTTCCATTTGTAATGCCTTGAATTGTTTCCTCATTGCTTCCATAGGGTCTTCTATTTCCTTGGGCTTTAATTGTTCTATGTCAAAATCTTTAGGTAGCTTTACCCCCGTTTGTATTAAGTCCATGAAGTGTTTTTCTTTATCCATAAGCATGGTCTTTTTCATTAGTTCTATGAAATAAGGACATTGTCTTGCCTCTAATGCTCTTTCAATCGTGGCTTCTTCTGCAGTTGGGGGTAAGTTTGTATTATGAGGAGGCAATAAGTTGTTGCCTTGTGAATTTGCCTCTTGAGAATTAGGGTCTCTTCCTCCATTATTAGAATTTCCTTGATTGTTGTTAAGATCCATACCTCCATTCATGTTGTTCCCTTGGTTGTTATTGGGATCTATGCCCCCATTCATGTTGTTCCCTTGGTTAGTGGGATCGATATTTCCTAGGGTACCACTAAACATGTTGTTAATGTCCTTTGCCTTAGTGGGATTTTCAGTCACTTGTGAAGTAATGAAAGTGTTCTTTGGAAATGGGAGCTCTTCTCCGTTGTAGGTCCCGTCTGTTTGTAATGCTCTCCTTATAGAAAATGACCTTGTAATAACAGGCATGAACAAACTTTAAGGGTATGTTGACTTTCTTCTCTTGATAAGCTATTTTTGGAATAAGGTAAAAGTTTTTGATCAATTTTAAATGGTTTAAAATTTTAATGGTGTTTTGATCAATAACTTTGGAATATCTTGTTTGAAAATAAAAACAATCTCAACACACACATCAATTGGGTACCATATCCCTAGAATGCTCTAATGTGTATATTTTTGAACGTTTTCACAGGTTTAACACAAGAATAGCTTCCACACAATCTACCTAGCACATAATTGGTTCGTAAACATGGCTCTAATAGGTAGTTTTGCTATTTTACCGTTATGTAGTAAGTTTTCCGTTCAAAAGAGATCTTAGCTTTTCATCCCCCAACTATGTTAAGGGGCTTCCCACATGCATAAAAGCACGATTTTGCGCAATCCGTTAGGACTACTAGAGGAAGTTCGAAAGAGCTAAAATCTTTTTGTCGTGTACCCCATTAAGGATACCCGCGTTTCGTTTTATAGTGGGTCGGATTCTCGTGGCAAAAGCAAGTGTATCCCACTTTGGGCTGTCCCTCTCACCGGCCCTTCTAAGGCAATCTCGGGAGGCGAGCCCACTAAGTTTTAAACATATTCATTGAAAAGCATGAAAAATGGATTTGGTAGAGCAAGTTTGGGAATTTGATTCACTCAAAGAGTGAAGAGCATATCCCTATTGCTTTTCCCTTATCCCAAACACTCACAATCAAATTGGTTCTTTTTCAACCCCGTGACAAAGGGGTTCTTAGAATTGAAGTGTTTATTTTTTTCCTTTTTTATGATTAAACTATGTTTTTGAACTTTGAAAATGCCACAATTTAAGGGAAGTGCAAGCTTGATGAGAAAAATACCTCAAACGATGCTAGCAAAGGCTAGGCGCATTTTTAAGTAGTAGATTTTTGTTTTCTCTCCAAATCCTTCTCTTACCTTGGCAAAATGTTCCCTCCACCAACAAGTTAGTCAGCACAATACAAACAAAGTGAGGGAAAACCAAAATCAAAGCTAAAAATGATGTAATTGATTATGCTTTTGATTTTTTTTTTACCAAGATACTTGCAAAATTCTTACAAATTTAAGGACTAAATTCCCAATTCAATGAAACATATTTTCGTTTGTAAGCATCTACAACAGCAATATATTTGGCATGCAATTCTACTTCTTTCTCTAAATTATTATTGAGAACAAAAGTAGAATGTACCCGGTTTTCTTTCCTTATCCTCTTAGAGATCAATTTCTCCTCTAAGTTGTATCTTCTCTCTGGTTTTTGCACTTTCTTATGACAGACCATGCTCCTGATACAAAAAAAAAATGACAGTAAAGTTAGCATACAGTCCTTATTTTGACAAAATAGTGAAAATACTGCCAGGCGACATTGTCCAGACTACAGGCGAGATTAAATTTAATAAAGGCGTGACTACTTTAACCGCGAGCGTCACCAAAAGGGGCTCAAGCGAGATCAAAATAGACAAGCGCGATATCAAATTCAACAAACGCGTGAAATCTTTCTTACAGGCGACAACAGCAATTACACTAACAGAAAAAAAATGCTATACCAGGCGACATATCTTTTACCAAAGGCGATATCTAATTTAACAAAGACATAATCAATTTAACCGCGAGCGTCACCAAAAGGGGCTCAAGCGAGATTAAAATGATTACGTGCGATATCAAATTAAATGAACGCGCAAACTCTTTAACCAAAAGCGACAAAGTAATTCAGCCAAGCGACATCTTATTAAATGAAAGCGAAATTTCAAATAATAAAAGCGACAAATAAAAAGTAAAGTGCGGCACACTCCCTTTACACGAGGCGTGAACTAATTCGTCGACCGCGGCTTTTAATTCGTTGTAGGCAACATTAAAATAGCCAAAGGCATCATATCTTTGTGCAGAAGGCGATAATCTGATGTCCGCAGGCGTGATTTCTTTATCCAGAAGCGTGACTCTGCTTGTAAGAAGCGTGAGCGTTCAGACTCCAGGCGACATCTAAATTTCTGTGAGCGACATCTCTTTACTGTAGGCGTGATTTCTTTACTGATAGGCGTGATTTCTTTCCTGTAACCTGCAAACAGTGAGCAAAATCATGCAATTCTAGCCTAAATTTGCAAATAACGTGGAAATTTTGATAAATTTGAGGCCTAGAAGCCCCACGGTGGGCGCCATTTGTGTGTGAGTGATTACACCTTCATGAAATAACAAGATTTAAAGAGAATTTACACTATTCAAAGCAAACTAATCTAAATAATGCACAATTAATCTATCAACATCTCATGGTTCTCTAAAATAAAGTGGTAAATGAGGCTCTCAGCTATGATCCTCACTAGTGACACTCTAAAGATGAGAATTAAGCTATATGATATGCAAATTTAGATATATTCTATCAAATTCTAGCTCTATTTGATGAACAATCTACTATGATCAATGCAATTTAAGCTAATTAACAATGACAAATGATAAGTGAGTGATATGGATGCAAATTGACAGAGCTTTGCTGCAATTCAAAGATATGGAGTGGATGAATAATGCTTCAAAATGTCTTCTATTTATAAGATTTTCCCAAGGGTAGGGGGTAGAGTGAGATAACCATGGTTATGCTTGGGTAAGGTCAATTGGCTTTGCTTTGTCCCTAAATGGGGGGACAAACATTTAAATGGTTTCAAAAGGCTGGACCATTTCAACAAAAGTGAGTGATTTGTGTCCATTTTGTCTCCTTTTTCCTTTATTGAGGGAATTTCATATTTATTAATTAATTAAAGTAATTAAATTTAGCCATGAAGGGTAAGAGGTTCATTTTGATTTTTCATTTCAACCACTATGTCATTAATTGAATTTAATCAATTTCTTAGTGTTTTTCTCCTTTTCAAGCCTTATTTAATCATTTAATCATTTAATTGAATTTTCCTTTGATTTGAATTGCCTTTGTTCCATTTATTGATTTTTAGTGCTATTTTGATGACTTGATGCACCTTTTGATTGAATTAAGCCTTTGCCAATTTTCTGTGTCTACAGTACCAAGCAATCTTCTCTAAACCAGCAGGTTCTCAAATTAAGGTTCATTCTGAATTTTCTCATTTACCACAATAGTCGATCAGTCACCAACCTTCTTTTGTGTACACTTAAAAGAATGATGTCCTTCTTCACCACAATTATACCAAGTACCCTTAAAGATAACTCTACATGTCTTCTTATTCAATTCTACAAGTTTTGGTTCATCTTCAATAGTCAGTTTGTCCCTCACCGAGTGATCAATCTTTTCCTTCCCTCAGGGATTACTATGTTGTCTTCTTTTCTATTAATATGATTTAGAAAAATAGAGAGGGGGGGGGGTGAATCAATTATTCTCAAGTCTAGATGTATAAAACAAACTTTAAAACTCTTCAACAAATTAGATCCAAAAACCAAAAACTACTCAGTCATTACTGATTGCATAAAAGAAACATATAACAATGTCATCCACTATCCAATAGTATCTAACTTGTAAAACATAGAAATGTTCAAACCAAAACATTCACACAAGTATTAACACCAGGATTTATAGTGGAAACCTAGTTTAGGAAAAACCACTTTATAACATGTTACTATTATTTTCACTCTTTTGAAGTGAGCTCTGCGAAAAGCCAACCCTATCAAAGGTTATAAACACATTGTCATGTGTGACCCGGTTAAAGGATTTAAACCATTATGTTAAAAGTGGTCATTGTTATAGGACTTACATACATCCCATTAAAATGAAACCTTGTTCAAAGGATTTATACAAATGACTATTAGGTCAATCTCTGTTAAAAGGATTTTGACTGATACAATGGTTAGAAAGTAATAGTAGTATTGATCTGAAAAACATACAATTCACTTTGCAAATATTAGATCTAATTCCATACACATATGCTAGCTTACTGAATTTGAACCTTTTCCATGTCCATCACCAATCTGCTCAAAAATATCTTCAAGAAATCACACTACTTCTCCTTTATCCTTTTCTTCTTAGACAATCAATAACATCAACAATACTTCCAGCATCCTCTATCTTCTCAACCTCATGCTTAGGTTCCCTTAATACTTCCTCAATTAGGTCAATACATCTTTTTCCACTTAATCTCCTTCGTAGATCTTAGGGTTAGGTCAAATTAATCAAATCCTTCCAACTTTATGTTCTTCTTCTATCCTTTTAGAAATATCTGAAGTCTCTTAATAGATTTACAATAAAACATTTTATAGTGCAATAATGCTTCCATACAATCAATAATTAAAGTCAACATGTTTTACATAATCCAAGAATTCAACTATGTTGGCTAGAAATATAAGTTCTTCCTCAAATGTAAATTACTAACGCTCATTCAATACAGTGTTCAACTCCTTGGTCTTCATTAGAAAGCTCAGTCACCACAAAAACTATTTCCTCAGCAATTAACTGATGTTCAGTCAACACTGAATTTACTCGGCATATACTTTCTCAGTCAACACTAACATCACTTGGCTTAAATTAGATTTCTTCACTTTTTCTTGATTAAGCCTATCAGTTTAGTCATCATTCTTAGTTAGATAAATAATACATTATATTATCATTGTGCCACATAATCAAGTACTCATTGAAGTATGAAGATAACTCAACCTTTCCTTAGGTGCTATTGTTACCAACCTTTCCTATCCCCTTCACAACAATCAAATAGATATAGTACTTTCTTAGATAGAAATATTCTAGCCAATTAAGGTTTGACATCAATGACAATACAACAATTGCTTCAATTGCAGTTTCCAACAATCTCCCTATTTGGCATTGATGGCAACACCATATGAATAACACATGAATTACCAACCAATCCAAAACTTATCTATCTATCAAAAATATTTATAATATCCTTAGCTTCATTCTGATATAGAATAAATTAGCCATGTTTGTATGACCATCCACTGAATCTCTCCATCTTACTTGATCTTCCATGAAATCTCACCATGTGTATTCATTTGTGATCATCTCCCTCTTTGACAAAAATGCCAAAGAAGCAACTAAAACATACATCCTGCAGATGTAGATATCATTTTTTAGTTCAGTAACAATATTTCTCCCTCTGTCATCTTTTCTTATGACTGATTCTTGGTTTTGCTATACTTTTCACAACTCTAGGCTACTCCTAAAGTGTGACCTGTCTCTGCATCAATTTGTCAGATACTCTTTACAATACAATTGATGCAGTGCTCCTAGCTTGACTAGGTAGCCTCAGTTAGTGGAAGAACCCCTAATTGACCTCTTAGATACTCATGAGCTTCTTTAGGTAAAGCTTTAGTGAATATGTCTGCTAGTTGTTCCTTTGTATTGACATATTCCATTCGGACCTCTTTATCTTGTACCAATTCCCTCAAGTAATGATACTTGATGGTGATGTGTTTGGTCATTGCGTGCATCATTGGATTCTTAGAGATGTTGATAGCACTTGTGTTGTCACAATATATGACAACTATTTCAATGATCTCTTCTTTCATGCCTACCAAAAATTGCTTTATCCATACCAAGTTTGAACAGTTCACTGCTGTAGCCACATTCTCAGCTTCAACAGTAGATTGGAAAATGCAATTTTATTTCTTTCTTGTCTAGGAAACTAATCTCTATCCAAGAAAGAAATCTCCACCACTAGTACTCTTTCTATCATCCATAATTCCTACCCAATCAACATCAGTATACACTTTGAGTTCAAACTTTTCATTCTTCTTGTAGTACAATCCATAGTCAATAGTCCCTTTCAAATATCTCATTATCCTTTTGATAGCCATCATGTGAGTTTCCTTAGGATTGGTAGAAAATATTTCCACAATCCCAATAGCTAAAGCAATATCTAGTATACTATGTGTTGGTTCCTAAAATCACTGGATTTCTTTTGAGTGGTTTCGGGAAGCCAATTGATGAATTCAACCTTTTTTTAGGTCAAATTCCTGCACTTTATGTTATTAACTAGGGCGGGTGTACCCAAACAAAAATGATAAATGATAAACTGCTAATCTAAGAACTCGGATCCAATATGTCTAATCTAGGATCAAAACTAAAAACCTAGAATCAATCGAACTACAAATATACTAAAGAATAAAAAATGCTAACACTACAATAAAATTAGGGTTAGAAAATTGAAAGAACTGTTAGAAATTGATTAGTAAGCTAATTGAAAATTTTTAAATCTAAGTCCTAAATATAGATAACTGCTTCAAAATTGGAATGGGGGGAACCTGGAAACAAATAGATGAAAATGACATATATATCAACATGAACTAAAGTAAAGATCAGTGCTTATAACATTGGGCAATAGAGTCTTGATAATCAAGTTATACCCAGAGACAATAAAAACCCTAGTAATAATTATAGACAACTTTGTTGAATTTAACTCTGATGCTTATAGACCAACCAACTGCAGTTTGGAAGAGTTTAACTAAAAACATATCCTAGGAGACCAGCAGTTTCATCACATATAATAATTACTAAAATTTAAACGATCACATTAAAGGAACTTAATAAAAAAATTCATCCAATACAACATAATTCATCAAAAAACTGCTTTTCAATATTAAAGATTTTAAACTTATCTCTCCTCCAGTAATGTGATAATAATGTTCAAAATTCATCATCAGTTGGCTAGATTCGCTCATAAAAAAAATTTACTCCATCATGTATCCTTTATGAAAATTTTGTTCTCCAAATTGTCTTCTAAAATTATTATCCTCTCTCTACCATTAATTGAATATATATATGTATATATATTTCAAAGGTTTCTTGTGAAAGGACATGCCCTTTCACGGGACCTAATTATGCAACTAATCCTAAAAATTAAATAAAACCATTGATTGTACATTCGGGATAAATATTCCCTAATATTTTATGAATTATCATGCAAAATAATTTGCTTTTCCATTTCCTACACACACAAATAACCAATATTATTTTATTAATAAAAACATTATGTAATATGTTAATTTTGCATAACATTTATAATATTGTTTGAAATTCTAAATAAAATAAAATTTATCCCACATAAAATCATGAAACATTCACACAAAAACAATAATCTCATATTGATTATTATTACATTTTCATTTTTTGTAAAATTAAAACATGTCACATTCCTTTTATAATAACATTGACATTAAAATAAAATCCACTTACTTAAGGGTTAATTTTAATGAGGTCATGAAATAATTCCCTCAAGATAATTAAACATATATAAAATATTGTTTTTGTTAGAATGTACATAAATAGGGTATGTAAATATTTATCTTCCTAAACAACCCTAATGTACATTTAAAGAATAAAAATTACTCATAAAGTAAAAAGAAAACCCTAAATAAAGATGAGAGATCAATTTATTATATTCACAATAGATTACATTAATGTAAAATTGCTAAAAGTCTTTTCACCTTACAAGATAAAATTATAGAAATTAAGAACACAGTAAGGTAAAAATGTCAAATTGCTTTTAGGGATATGAAAGCTAAAATTAGTATCAAAGTATTTCAAAACCCTAAAACATAATGATATTTTCTCACATACACAAGTACATTATTATATTTTCACTTTAGGGCTTCTATGAGTAAAATATAAATTAAGATTAAAAATAATAAAACTTCTAACACACACACAAAATATAACTCCTTTAATAATTTATTTCAAAAGGAAATAAGAATATTTGTAACTTATACTTTTATTCACACCTACACTCTCAGGGAATAACATAGAGTAACTGGTAAGGGTAGAGTCGGGTAGTTTAGGTAGGACAAAAGGATGGGTCGAGAGGTCGAGTGTTCAACTCCCTCTCCCCATTCTTTTTTTTCCTTTTAACATTAAAAATAAAAAATATAAAAATAAATAAAAAATCACATTATTACAAAAGGAAAAATGATTAAAGGAGAAGATTAAAGGAGAAATTACTCCCTGTGTAAGAGTTGTAATAATTCTTCATCTGCACATGAAAATAAAAATAAATAAATAACTTTTCTTAACCCTCTCAAGGAACATAAATAGACTAATTGGTTAGGGGGTAGGAGGGTAGGTAAGTAGGAAAAGGGGATTAGCTTGAGAGGTTAAGTGTTCAACTCCCGATCACCACCCCTTTTACCTAATTTTAAATAATTATTTTATTCCAAAAATATATATAAATGCTTTTAAAACTTGGAAATAAAATAATTAACTTTTGCTTCAAAAATAAAACCATATAAACATTATGGACCCCTTTTTAATTATTTAATTTTTAGAAAATAGGGAAATAATAAAAATAAAATATCATACTTCCCTGACGTATTTGCAATTTTAGGACCTGAATTTTCAGGTGTCAACACTATGTACAACATATTGCAACTTTCCAATCATGGATCTATACAAAGTCTAGTTTACTTCTGTAGCATCATCATTTTTAGACAACTTTTGTCCAGTAGCTATGGGAGTACTTACTAGCCTTGAAACTTCCATACTAAAGGTTTTCAGTATCTCATGAACATATTTAGACTGGGTGATGAAAATTCCTTTGTCCATTTGATATACTTGTAAACCGACAAAAAATTTGATCTCCCCAAAAATACTCATTTCAAATTCAATTTGCATTTCATTTAAAAATTTCTTACACAAGGCATCTTGTCCACCAAATATAATATCATCTACAAAAATATTAGCCAACAATATTCTTTTACCTTCCTCATCATTCATGTACATATTGCTTGTGTCATTTTTCCTTGAGAATCCAATCTATATTAGGTAGTTGTGCAGTCTCTCATACCATGCTTTGGGAGCTTTCTTTAGTCCATATAGTGCTTTATTCAGTTTGCAAACCATGTCTCTATTGTTTGGATCAACAAATCCTTGTAGTTTTTCGATGCACACTTCTTCTAATATACCATTTAAAAATGCAGACTTAACATCCATTTGGTATACCTTGAAATCTTTGTAGGCAGCATATGCAAGGTTCTTACTCTTTCTCATCTAGCTACAGGGGAAAATGTATCCCCATAATCTATTCCTTCTTCTTGTGTGTAGCCTTTGCATACTAGCCTAGTGTTATCACTATCTTAAAAAAATTTAGCTTCATGCTAAAACTTTTGAAAAAATCTAGTTCTTAGACCTAATTATGAGGTTTTATGGTAAAAAACATAAGTTTTTGAGAAGCCCTAGCTGGTTTTAGCATTGTTATATTTTTGTGTTACTTTTTGTCTCACTAACTTTCCAAATAGACATGTGCAAAGTTTTCACCCCTTTTAAAGTGACCACTTTACATGATATATACTTAGGTTGTCAAATGGGACCCTTTCTAATATTTCTCTAAAAGCCTAAGTTTCCCATAAATTTTCCTACGTAAATAACCCTTTAAAATGAGTGGTTGTCATTGAATCTCAAGCCTTCCTATTGTCATAATTTTTGACATGCAATTTGGTGATAAGAGGACATCTATCTTAGTGGGCCCATCTTCGATGTTGTGTTGGCAATTAAATAGAGTAGTGCATTAATGACTGTCGTTATACTGTTGGGTCAAGATGATTCCTTTTTTAGTGTTATGGTATAGCGAATGGCGTCTGATCAAATTTTTAATGACAACATCATGTTTCTGATAGGACAGTCTCAGTGGCATGTTTTTTGGGTTGACATCTATCTTAGGTGATGTAGCAATTGCAGGGTTGGAATTTTCAAAGGGTAAAACATTGATTGATCTTATGGTTGTAGTTATACCACTGATAAAAGATGTGAAGTATTTAAGATTCACAGTATAGCAATGACCATTCAATGCTATATGATGGATGAGATGGTAGTGGGCCATAAATTTCCATGTCACTCTGACATGTGTGCTTTTGATTGGTTGAAATAAGTATGATGTGGCGGTCAACAAGATGTTTGATATTAAAGAAGAAAATGAGAAAAAGGCTTGCCCACCTGTTCTTGTAAATGTGGCAGCTTTTGATTCAATAGAAAGATAAGTGAAGTGTTATTATGGGGTCCATTTTCTCAGATACCTAAGGTTCAAATACTTCTCATGGTTGTTGGCATACCACTGGGATAAGGTGCTCAATTTTTAAGGCCTGAGGTATAGCAACAGTCATTGATCTTGTTTAAAGAATGAGGACTGAAAGGTGGGTCCTCTGTCACTAGTTCATGCTGACAGGTTTGTTTCTAATTGGCTGAAGGAAGAGATGACATGTCAAGTTGTTAGTATACTTGACACCGAGGAGAAAGTTAGGGTTTTTCATCTACAGATCTGTTTGATGTGGCATTTTTTAATTTGATGAAGGTTTCAAAAGGGAAGGTGGGGTCATTGCTTTGGGAATTGATAAAGTTCTATGAGTTGGAAAGAATCCTATGGTTATCATTACACTGCTAAGGAAAGATGATCAGATTCTACACCTACACTTTAGCAAAAAGATGACACCTATCCACTCTGATCCAAATAAAGTTAAGTTGTTTCTTTTCCCACATGGTTAAATTGAGTTGTTCTTATTGGCTGAGAACTAGTTTGGGGAAAAATAGAAAGAAGGTTGGGCGACTATTTTTGCTGATCGTCTGATGTACCAAAAATGAAACAATATCAATGATCTAAATTCAAATTTTTTCTCTGTGACATTGCTCACATCCTATTAATGTTAAGGCCACCAGTTTTCAGTAGTGGCAGACTTAATGAGCTACGTGAGGATGAATTGTAAATGGTTGGCAACACTATATACCCCAAATTTTATCGATATTTTCTTCACCTCTCTAGTAAGCATTTTCGCGAACTAGATTGTTCTCTAGAGTGATATCAAGTGAAGTTTATCAGGTGCCTAGTAGGTCATAATCTTCTGAATTTGGGAATTGTTTGAAGTCTGTGAAGAAATTGTAAGAAAATTTTGTTGCTAGCTAATAGTATTTAGGGTTTTCTTGGGAATTTATACATTGTTACAAGATTACCTAATTAAAATGCTGCCAAAGAGAGGACTATCTAGGAAGACAAAATACAAGGATAGGGTTGTCTTTGAAGACTTAATGCAATTTCTCTCACATTCAAATAATGGGGCAGCTAGACTGAAAGAATTAGTCTCGAGGAACACTAGAGATTATGTGAATAGTGGACTCCATGATAGAGGGAACTGGATGAGAGATGCTAGGGTGGGAGAAGATTATAATGGTCTTATTTTGTTTAAAACATCATACTCACAAAGAAATTCATGTGCCCCCCTTAGCAACATATGGCAATTTGATATAGGAAAGTTGGTAGTTCCTAGAGTTTTCATGGATGCAGAACTATTATTTCAAATTGTGAAGTACTATGATCCTGTGAAAAAATGTGTCAAGGATATAAATGGAAATAATTTGATTAGTATCACAGAAGATGAGATTAGGGAGGTCTTCACATTGAATGACCCTTCTATTGGGTTGGAGAAAATAGATTTTATAGAATTCATAGAGGTATATGAAGCTCAGAAGGATTATATAAGAACAAGGCCTCTGAGAGATTTTTTAGACCAGATTGGATCCATGGGTGTTATTAGCCCAACTACACTAGAGCCCTTGAGGATGGATTTATTCAGTAAGAGAGCACAAAGTTTTTACAAGTCTTTGACTTTAATCCTAGGTCATGATGAGGCCACTCATATACCAACTCCATATATGTTCATGATGGTGCAATCTCTACATCCCCAATTGGCACTAATCTTTGACTTTGCCTATCACTTGGCTGACCTAATCCATGAGGGATTGATGGGAATAAAGAATATGAAGGTTAGTAGGCCCTTTGGGTGGTATTCTATGCTTATCCATATGTTCTCGTACAAGGGTGAGCAGTTTTTCAGTTCAACAGTGAATATTGTTAAGCAGAGAAATGGAGAAAGCCTTCCAGTTTAGTTGTGGACCATAGCTTTGTCATGGGACAAATTCAATGCTAGTTTTATTGCCTTTGACAAGGATTTTGCTTCAAGACTTAGGACACTATTATTTTTTGACAATCCTAGAATCCCAAGGGAGTTACTAAGATTAATTAGACCAAAGGAATACTATTAGGACATTACTATTATCCATAATTTTGGTGATATCATATTACATCATGTTTCTATAGTTTTTAGAGTATATGGTTGCAGAAAGGCACCTTACATTTTTCCATACCAAGTTCCACTAAAGGTAGGATATGCTAAAATTATGAGGTAGATTGGTGACCTACAAGAAAATATCCTTACTAGTAAAGGAAGAGGGACTTTCTTCCTTGATATTACAATTTCCCATTAGTATGTTATCACTAAGGGAGGATGGGTATATTTGAACCAGGTATTGCAACCCTATACAATGCCTACACCTGCAATAAGATGTGTAGATAATGAGGGTTTCCTATCAGGAATGTTTAGAGATAATATTAGGTGTGCTCTTATGGAGCACCAATTCAATTTTCCTTAGGATATACTAAGGAATGAGTTTGACCTCCAAACTCAAAAAAATAAAGGAGAAGTGGGTAACCTACAAAAAGACTGTAGATTTCATCAAAAAAATTGATACAACTTATGATCCATTGAAGGGCTTTGATCCATGGCCAAGAACGTTAGAGGCTCTTATGGAGCATTTTGAAGGCATCATGCATGTTGTAAATGAAAAAAGAGTTGCTGTGAGAAAAACAAACCCTGAGAAAGCTAGGCAAATTTTGAGCCAGCCAGGATATGTAAAATTGACCCCAAGGGGAGTCTATACTATGAAAAAGAGAAGTGGATCCACTGTTCTCTTACAAATACAACAGAGAAGTGAGGATATTCCTTCTACTTCAAGAGCGAAGAGGCCCATGGATGATCCAATAGTGCAAGGACTATCTCCAAAGAGGTAGAGATAAGAGGGATTAGGATTAGAACAAAATGTATACTCTCCCTCTAAATCCCCCTTACATTTAGATGAGCATGGGGTAGCAGAACATTTGGTACAACTAAGGAATGAGGGAAGCATTTTTTTTTCCAATTATGAGTTTCAAGAAGGAATGCTAGAGGAACCAAAGGAGGTTGCCATGGATCTTACTGTTGCTGAATTCAAGGGTAAGGAAATTGTGTCATGCCCCACAAGGGAACCGGGGAAGAGAACAAAGATTCTCTTAACAAAAGAAAACCTAAGTAAAAATTTATGAAAAATTTTTAACTTTGAAAAGAGTTATGTAATCAAAACTTAAACTTAGATTCCTCCTAGATTCCCTTCTTATTAAATCCATGATTCATTTAAGTCCATAATTAAACTAACAACAAGATAACTTCTCAAGAAAATTACATCATATCATTAGAAGATTCTTTATGAAATACAAAGTACTTTCATTTCAATTTTTTTTCCTTCTTAACACCATCTATATTCCTAAAAATATTTTATGAACATCATAACTTTTAAATCAAAGAGAATTTATCTAAGTCATTTGATACATTACAAATATACTACATTTTATTTTTCAAAAGCTTCACTTAAACAACAATAATGAAAACATACTGCATAACTTGGAATTTTTCAAAATCTTTCTTTCTTTCCCAACATACATCTTAAACATAAAGTTTACATTTCCCTTTTCCCTTCTTCCTAAGTCTACCCATTCCAAGTACATCATTTTGAAATACATTACTGATTACATTGCATTCAACTCCTCATGAGAGGTAACAAGATTTTGCATCATGAAATATAATCACAAGGCCTTCATTCTTCAAAACTGGTACATAAGCAAGCATGAATCTTCAAGCACTGTATCTACAAAAGATACCTCGATAAAAATGTTTACCACCCAACCACATGGATACCTATAAGGCCCACTCCCCCGTGCTAGGAGATAAACACCAAGGTCCACAAAGAAGGAATAGCTAGGCCAAACCTAGGGTTAGGTAATCTTTCCCAAAATAGAAAATGAAAAGAGAGTCAAAGTATAGATCTTTCCCAAAAGGTTCTAAGGCTTGGTAGAAACTCTAAGAAACAACCTAAGTGAGTGTCATTGCATAGCCCTCATCCCTTGGGTTGTCCTAGTACTAGCCACTCTAGGCCCCGGCCCCCAAGTAGGCACATGCGGGATCAAATGCCTTTCGTACTAACAAGTGTCATTTGATCATACCTACACATAGGTACCTTCTCCCACTCCCATCCATAGCCTTTACTAGTGCTAATGGCATGGGCAAGGCATATTTAATCTTTTTAATGTTTTAACCCATTCCCATAAGTTTAATTAGGTTTTCACTTGTTAAATAACTCTTTAGTCGGTTATCCTGGTTCTAGCCACTTAGGGCCCCGACCCCGAACTGAGAGCCACTCACTACATGTCGTTAGGTTTTCTACCCTCAAACCACATATCACAATCAAATCATACACATAGTAAAAGCATATTAGAAACACATTTGAGAACTACTACAAAGAACTAAAAATAATAGGATAGTTATGTATGTTTAGAGAAATTAGGTACGTTTAAGAATGTTTAGAATGTTTTGATCCTCTTAGAAGACTCTAAACCCTAAACTGCTCCTTACAAACATTCTATCTCAATAAAGGCATCTAAATGTACTCAACATAATCTCCACTAAACAAGGAATGAACAATCTTCAGGGTTATACAAAATTTCTTTCTAAACCTAAAACTTGGCTAATCCTGAAAATTGACTAAGTCTGATTTAATTAAAAATCTAAAATTTAAAAGTTACACCTTAACTCCTAGGAACCTGAAACCTATTCCAATGGATTCAAAGGGTACCTAATCCCTTTATACAAGTATAACGTAAAGTATAAGTTTACGTTACTTTAATTTCTTATACTTTACGTTATACAAAGTTTATGTTACTTTAATAAACTTTAAGTAACATAAACTTTGTATAACGTAAAGTATAAGAAATTAAAGTAACGTAAACTTATACTTAAATGTTATACTTGTATAAAGCGAAAGTATAAATATTGTGCTAGTTGGTCTAAAAATTTTACTTCGGTTTTAATATTAAAATTCTTCCACCCTAACCCTAATATACATGCACTAACTAAACATGTGTAAACAACATAGGCAGAAAATATTATTTGGCCAAATGACAGAGATATTCATTCCTGATAAAATTCTACAATAGCCTGGCTGGCCTCACGGAATGTTATCTTGTTTATATTGAAATGACAGTGTATTATAAATGGTAGGCTTTCTATAAACAGCAGAGATGGTTGGAGAATACAACAATAATATATGTCCTAAACTTTAATGGCCTATTTGCATAAACATTTTGCAACTTGTAATTTGTACAAACAAAAACAGAAAACAATCCCACAGCATGAACATTGAATGGATGGCATTGCACATTAATATATATGTATATGACCAGCAATAATATATATAACTAGCAATGATGCAATATTGTATCAATATTATGTAATAATACATTATTACAGAATACCTTAATACATTATTACACGGTATATTAGTTTATCAACATTCCGTAAAAGTAATACACAATATAATAATAATACATTAATGCACACACAGACATTCTGCAATAATATTACACAAAATAATAAATTTAATGCACACACACACTCTGCACTAATATTACACAAAATAATAATATTAATGCACACACAAACACTCTGCAATACTATTACACAAGATAATAATACTACAATAATGTATATATATATTTTGCAACCATAGTACAATATACAGAAACTTTTCAAGAAATCCTCTCTAATGTTTCCAACACTCCTTTGAATCCCTTTGCTTGCAATCTTCCAGCCTCTACCCGTAACAATCCAAATGCCAAACTCATAGAATACGAAACTTCTCTCTTTAAAATATAAAATTTCTACAATAATAATAATAATAATAATCCTCTTCTCTCATCCAACTCTTCTCCCAACTCCTTTTACACAGGAAATCTTTCCTGTAAATAGAATGGAGGAGGTGGTTGCATAGGTAATCCAACCGGTGCAACCATCTCAACTATCCATCCGTTAATGAGATGGTTTTGAAAACTCATTCCCGTAAAGGAATAAATAAACTATAATCTAAGTCCCTAAATTTAAGGATATTAAAATAAATATTATAATCTTAAAACAATTTATTAAATTATTTAACTATGGTAATAGGATAATCCTATTTACCATACCACTAATTGATCTATTTATTTATTAATATAATAAATAATTACATGGTAATAATTATACATAAATATATGTATGCATATGCATATGTGTGCACCCATATGCCTATGTATTTATTATTATAAATATTATTACAAGCATAATATTATTATTATAAAACATATTATTATTTTTATTTCTATAGACTCTTTGTCGTTATTAGTATTATAAAATAATACCATAAATAAGGTACATTATTATTAATGTTAAACATTAGAATAACATTATTATAAAATATATTGTTTATTCATACCTTAATCCCCATTCTAAAATATATATGTATATATTAAGTAGCCACTAACATAGGTTAGAATTTTACCACTATTATTTAAAACCTTTTTTTTTATTAATATTTTCTTAGACATTAAAATACCATAAAAATTAATCCTCATCCTGGGTATTAAAACCACATGATTTAATTGCACTCAAAATTGCTCCTAATGAGATATGCTACTAAATCATACCCTCAAATGAACAATAATCTACATCCATGATCTACTAACAGAATTGAACATATCACGAAGGCAAGAACTAGCTACAAGATCCACAATTCCATCAACTACAAAACCACATAAGACATTCACACAAGGGACTGACTCGACATTTCCCACCTAAGGATAAAAGGATCAAAGGTGAAGTTTCTTCCTATGGACCTGGTGATACCTCCATAACAACAACAATGATCAAGGATTTTGAGGGATCACTCAGACCTGTGAAGCCAGGTGGAGACGATACCTGGTACCTGCAATCCTGCATCACCAAGAAGAGATACATATATATACATATGGAGATACAAATCAAATATATGCAAGCAAATGACCAGGATCGATACATTGTGTGGACCTCAACTAAGTGAGTAACTATGACTTCATCTTGGAGTCATGAAAAACACATCAGACACATCCATGAAACATAAAACATCATGATAGTGGTTAGATTCAAATAATTGGGTTAGATCCATAAACATATAAAAATAGATAATTTTCTAATCTCATAAACATGTAATTACTAACCATAAATGAGCATATTCATCATGTCATCATCCACAAAACATAAATGTAAATGTATAGTCTTGACCATAATAATAATAAAATGTCCAAATCAGAAAAGTCTAAGTATCACCATAGGAGAGGTATTACAAATTGACCCTATTTTAAAACAAGCTAGTGATTCCTTTGTCGTTAATGGAAAATTTTTTAAGACTAGGGATTTTTTCCGATTTTTGTGGAGGATGAAAATAAATTAGTTCAAAGAGATTTGTGAGAAGAAGAAAGAAGAGTTCCCTAATAGGGACATAATAGAGATAGAAACTGAGACCAAGGGAGAAATGATGAAGAAGTTTGAAAAGATTACTCCTGAGGAGGGAATGGCTATGGTCCATACTACAAGGGTGCTGATTCTACTAGAATAGGATATTGTTGATGCAATTGTCTTTGATCAAGTTAGGAAAAGCAAGGTAAAGACTCTTGCTACTATAGAATGGGCCCAACAAGCTACTAGGGGAATTATTTTTTTAGAAGATCATGCATCCTTGGTAATGTGGTCCCTTAAGAGGGAAGAAGAAAATGGGAAAATAGAGACTCTCTCTCCAGGATATGTAGGAAATCTATTGGTACAACTAGTAGGTGAGACTTTTGGTGTGGAAGCTTCAAACCTAATTTTGAAAACTACCAAGCTTAATGTCAAGGTGGCAGAAAAAGATGCTCAAGAAAAAGAAGAGCTAAGGCTCAAATTTGAAACTGTCCTCAAGTCCTACAATGAGCTTAAGATAGAGTTGATCCAAAAGGACAAGTTAATTGCTGAGTTATTAGGACCATGGGATCATAGGTCACCACAACTAATGATAGCTGACAAACCTACAATGGCTTCATCATCTAGCACTATCATTGAGTTTCCACCATAACCCTACCCAGAGACATAATTAGATGCAAGAATCAATTGGGAGAAGCAACAATTACTTGAGGAAACAAATCACTTCAAAAGGAAGAGGAAAGAATTGGAGAGGAAAAAGGAAGAATATGTGAAAGATAAGAGCTTATTGAAGTAGGAATATGAAGACAAGGTAACAGAGGCTATTATGTAATTTGTTACAAACTTGAATCCCACAGTCTTTTTTGACCATGCTAGGAGGCTAAGGACACTACTCACCTCATTGGATAAGTATAAGAATGAGTTTGACCTAGTTTTAAAGAAATGGATTGAGAGATCTCCAAATGTGAGATTGTTCAGTTTATTGTCTAAATCTCAAAATGATCTTGATCCACTAATCAAGCCATTGCACCAGAACATGAAGAAGCTTGTGGAGCATGACATAATTTTGGGTGATTTTGAGAGAAAGTAAAATTTAATGAAAAAGGAATTAACACTCGCTAGCTGTGACTTGATCCCAGGAGTTTTCAGGAAGAATGGTGAACTTAAAGAATTGATCAAGTGGTGAGCACAGATAGATAATGACTTCTCTTCTAGGATGACTACCATTTTGACCCTAGAGAATAGTTTGTTCTTTATACATACTATTGAGACTTTAATTTCTACTAAATGTAAGTTTGATTTTATTCAGTGAGAGATTAGTCAATTAGAAGACAAGTGGGAACAATTGTCTAGCAAAAGTGCAGAATTTGCAAGTTTTGAATTCCCAAGTGAAGAGGTGTACAATAGGTGGAGGTATTAGTACATACCTCATGTATAAAAAGTAAATACTCTGCCAGCCTCTTCAAACAAGCGAAAATAGTTTCTTTTTGAGCCATCAAGGTTGTTGAGATGCAGAAAGATATTTATTGCAGGATTGACAACAAAGATATTACAATTAGATTTGTTGAAAGAAGTTGAGGATGGAATTGACTTCATAAAGCAAGGCAACTCATCTACAAATATCTCAGCTATTTGATCCGTGTATTTATTGTAAACCCAATAGGGTTCTTGTAAAGTTTTTAGTTTAGGAATTTTGTAAACCCTAGAATGATCGGTAGCTTGTTAAATTTCCTTGTATATAAAGGATTTTCCATGATCATTCTAGGAATTGATAGTTTAGGTGTTGAAAAGATAGAAAGTCTAAAACCCTAGCCCTCAGTCGAGGATTGTAATATTTTGTATGATTTTATCAAAGAAATAGAGAAGAAGTATAGGTTGTTGTTGCTATTTTGCAAGCTTACTATTTAGAATATGATGTATATGATGATCAAGGTTATACTAAATACAAATCTCAAATCTTTGTCTCTCCTTTGAGTTTATTATGTGAATCTTTAAGTCTTTTTGGGATTTATATGTATGTATTTGGCTTTGAGTTTTGATCTAGGATTGGATTAAATATTACTCAGGGTGGGATACATGTTTAATGAATCTATTTGAAGATTTTCTATAAGTAGGAAAGAGTTGGGGTGTTTGTATTTATGTTTAAAAGACTAGTCATTCTCACAATATCTTTGTATTCATTCCATCTTCTAATATTTTTCCCAATGGATAGGGTACTGGCCTATATTTTTCTATCTTTCCTTTGTGGGGAATGATGAAAATATTGTAATCCTAAAACATATAATCAATACCAATCTTTTACATTTTTATTTACTTTATATGAGTTCTTTTACCTAGTGATGGAGAGTCAATGAATAATAGGTTGTTATTTAGTACTTTCTCACTATCATCTATTGTAAGATCTAGTATTTATTAAGGAATAGAGTTGAATTTATTGGATTAGGTGTACCTGCCTTAGTTTTGCAGAGCTAGAAGTGAAGAGGGCAGTCTTGTCCCTATAGTTGGTCCAGTTGCTTATAGATTTCCCACATTTGGAATTAACCACTCCTTAACATCAGTCATAAGCATATTGGTATCTCATGGAGTGTAAAATATTTTGAAGCACCAATAAGATGGTGACTCTACTGGGGATGTAAAAAATTTATAAAATAACATAGGTACAATTTGAGCTAGACTCCTGGCCTACTTATTTTCAAAACTAGTTAGTTACCTTACACACAGAGTTGATTCCTTTTTTAAATTTTTTTCCTACCCTTCCTACTTATGTAAAATCATAGAAAATCTCATTTAGCTTGGGTGGTGACTCTAAAACATCTCTATACTAGTGCTTGATAAGAAATCACTATATCACAATGAGTTTCAAAAATATAAGGTCCTAGAGGAAGGAACACCCAAAAAAAAGTTTGCAGGGTGAGCTTCCAACCACATCTAGATGAGGTCAGGTTAGAAGAGAAAAAGGTACTAATGACATGTCTCTTACTTGGAAGCAAAAAGGAAACTCAAGACAAGAAATTTTGGCTCCTAGTCAGGAGGAAAATGTCTTAGAATATGAGGAGGCAGTTGATCTAGGCCTAAATCAATATGAGGAATATTATTCCCCTACAGAAAGAGAGGGTGAAAGGTTTCCCCATAATAGGAAGATAATCCCTACTAGATGGTATGGAGGGGAGAGGAGATCTAGAATTAAAAGTAGAAGTGGACAAGATTTTGTCCCCCCTTTCATCCTTGGTTCATCATTACCCCAAGGTCTCCATGAGTCTCAAGATCAACAAGAAGAGCCTCAAGCACAATAGGTTAAATCTGAAACAACTTTACCTGATTCTAAGAAAATATTTGAGGAAGTATATGAATTGGAAAGAAGAATTCATGAACAAGCAGGTATTAGGCAGAATAGAGAAAAGGAAAGAGAAGAAAAAATTAGGCATGCCATGATAAGGGCTGACTAATTAAAAAGAAAACTATAAAATTTAGAAGCTATAAATTATGTTCCCATTCCTAAACAGACAAGTGAACAGCCCATTGTCCAACAAGTCTTTGAAACAAGGAATCCAAGAGATAAGGGAAAGCAGAAAGTAGTAGCCATTTCAATTAATGAGCATGTAGACCCTAAATTTCCCATAGATTTGGCTTTAAGGTTGGAAGCGGACCTTGAAAAGGCCAAAAGGGAACAGTAATTGCTAGCTAAAGAACTAGAAAAGGTAGAGTTGGAAGCTTCAGCACTAGAAATGAAAAAGAAGATTGATTTTCTTAGATGGTCTACAAGACTCACTAACTTTGCTAATGCTACTATTACACAAGTGGCAAATGTTGCAAATTTAGCAAATCAAACAACTAGTTTTCCCCCACTAGGAAGACTTAGAATTTCTACCATGACAAATACCAATGCATCCACATCTCAGGGTGCTAGTTTTTTTAATATAGGGGTTATACATGAAAGATGCAAAAAAAATTTTTTTACTAGCATCCCTAGATATCCTAACCCCATCCCTAAAGAAATTAGGAAGAAACTCCCCAAATTCACTGGAAGTAATGTTGTCACTTGTGAGGAGCACCTAAAAATTTTATTGATGTAATTGATGATTATAACATTATGCCTGATGATGTTATCATGAAATTATTTGTACAATCCCTAATAGAAGATTCAAGGGATTAGTTTAGGGCTTTGCCACATGGTACCATAGGTTCATGGGATCAGCTTAGGCATTGTTTCAAAGAATGGTATGGGGATAAAACACATGAGAGTTTTATCTTAAATGAATTTAATAACATTAAGAAGTATTTCAATGAGGATGTTGTTGAGTTTAATGTCAAATTCCAAAAGGCCATGCATAAACTCTTGCAAGTCATCAGATTGGATGATAGAGTATGTCTTGTCACATATTTAAATGCCTTTGATTCTAAGATGGGATACCTTTTGAGAGATAAAAACCCAAGGATTCTTGTTGAAGATTATAAACTAGCTATGAATATAGAGAGTAACCGAAGAATTTCAGGAAAGTTGGGAACAAGGGAAGATAACAAATCACAATTGTTGAATAGGAAGGATCCAAGAAAGCCTATAAGTGTAAAACCTAAGGATGATGATAGCTTAAAGTAGATCTTGAAAGAAATAAAGGACTTAAATCCTAGTGAGAACATAAATAATAAAGTTATAGGAGGGGATACGCCTACCTTTAATAATTTCAACAAATTGCCAAGAATGCAGAGCTACCCATATAATACTCAATGGAAAGATGGGAAGCCTATTCTTCTTAAAAGAAAGGATAAACCAAATGATAGGACCCCTAATCCATTGCAAAGGAATTCAATGAATGTGGTGGAAGATGTCCCATGGTGTATTGTTTATCAGTCACCACATGATCCCAATTATTGTGCCATATCCCAAAGTGTCTCTTCACAAGAGGAGCACGAATGTAATGAGGAAGAACCTTATGATGACCAGGGATGTGGAATGATTTCCTCCCATGTTTGCGATGAAGTTGACTCTGTCGAAGAGGATGAAAATCAAGATATCTTCAATTCTTAGACTAAAGTTGAATCATACCATTAACAAGTTTTTTCAGATGAAGATAGTGAGCCTGATAACATCTAGTGCAATGTTTTGAAAATTAAGGAGACAATTGTTTTGAGAAGGCCATCTGATGAGGGAATTTCCTTGATAACAATAGATATGGTTACTCAAGCTAAAACAAGTTACAACTTGACAAATAGAGTGGTTGGCAATCCAAATCAGAAGCCTGCTAGTATTTTCATCAAGAAAACAGACAAGGATGTGAAAACATCATAGAATAAGTTAAAGGATGTTGATGCTATTGATAAGGTTAAAGTAAAGAAAAATTCTAAGCCTAACATTGTTTATAAGGTAAAGTCTAAACCCATTGTTGAGGTTGTTCCAGCTTCATAGAAGGAGGATGGAGTCCATATTAAAGAACTTGCAGATATATCCTTCCATGAGGTTGATAAAGAGGTTACAAGTTTGAAACCAGATGTCTCTGATTCAAAATATGTTCCAATTGATATGAGAAAATTGTTGTCGCAAACTACTATCAAAGTCCCATTGTTGGAAATGATGAGAATAGAAGAATAGAAAGAAAAGGCCCTAAATTGGGTGAATGGTGTGGTATCCATAGAATCTCAAAAATTAGAAAGGGTCGAGAAATAAGTGGTAGCTATGAATGATGAAAATGAAAATTGTAATGAGGAGATTGTTTCTGAAACTCCCCAAATTTATTTGGATGCAAATGTTGTTAGTACTACAACAAGAATAGTTGATCCTTTCTTTTTGACTCTGCAAATAAATGGAAAGTTGCTAAAAAATTGTATGATTGATTCTGGAGCATAAAACACTATTATGCCTACTGAGCTTATGAAGTCATTAGGATTAAAGGTGGACACACCTCATGGTAGATGTCAAGCAATGGATTCAAGGGAAGTACCAGTTATGGGTACTATCAAGGCTCTACCTTATAGACTAGCTCCATAGCCCAGCAAACAATTGACCATGAGTGTCTTGTTAGTGGATATTCCTCCCCAATATGGGATGTTACTATCAAGAAAGTGGAGTGCTTCTATGGGAGGTAGCATATAGTGTGATTTGTCATTCACCACTTTTAACTTTGAGGGATAGAATATTAAAGTTTCTAGAGAACTTAGAACTCCACATATGATTGAAGAAGAAGAAGACAACATGAATTGTTTTCTTGACACTAAAATTAATGCTTTCAAAGTCCAAGGTAAAGATGATGAGGAGAATTTTGAAAATACACATAAGTCAGGAAGCCAGGAGGGATGGATTGATCTTGACAGTTTGTGGACCATGTATTTGTTAGAAAGTAAAGATCCCCAAGATAACTGAGAGGGGTGGGGGGGGTTGAATCAGTTATCAGATAATTAATCCATTCAATAGCTTTAAAAAATATAATCAATGTACTGATCAACCATAGAAAGATAATCATACACAATTGCACAATAACACAAGATATGTTAACTAGGGAACCTCTTGAAAAGAGTAAACCCCAGTGGGAATGATGCACTAATATAAAATTTCCTTGTTAGAGGATGGACCCTGTTAGGAGTCTTATGAAATACATTCAGTACATATAAATCCCTATTAGGAGATTTTGAATCCCTGTTAAAAGATTCTAACCTGGTTAAGAGTTTAAGGACCCACTGCCCAAATAGCTTCAAGGCAAGATCTCTGAACCCACTGTCCAAAAGATCTTAGAATTATTCAATAGAATAATATGAAATATATTACCTCCTTCACACTATGCCGAAACTACACTCTTTGCTACACAAGATCACAATTCCAAATCTCTGTACTCACAAGTCTTCCTTCATCACTGAATTAGCTCTTTTATTCACTTCATGCATATATTCACATTAAAATATTCATAGTAAACATTACAATAAGGAAAAAATTCCTTCTTATAAACCAAACTCAAATAATTACAAATGAGTCGGTCCTCAATTACAAAGTAATAAATTCTACACACTACACACAGAATTCACATAAAACTGTTGGCTTCCAGTTACTGTAACTTTCTCCAAACATATCCTCAAAGTTTATGCTATGAAACACATCATCATTAATGATTCTAAAACATCCCTTTAATTGTGAAAAATTATATTCCATCCCAGCTAAGAGATATCCTCCAATTTCTGAACATCGCTACACAGAAACAATGTCTAAACACTGCTTTCACCAAAATGCTCATAACTCTTACAAATGAATGAATTTCTTTTTCTGCTATTAACCATAGGTTAATAACACACCAAATAAAATACCATCAACTACACAAAAGATAATCTACAATACAACATGTGTGCAAAACAAAATTGTACCTGCTTTCCTGCTAATATCCAGAATATCACTGTGTTGACATCAATGACAATCCAAGTCATGAATGCAACAAAAACTACTACAAAATGACTACCAAAACAATTTTCATTCCTTCCTAACAATCTCCCCCATTGGCATTAATGGCAACATAGATGAAAAACATCCAATGTTCCAAAAATCCAATACTGCAACATCAGTGCAAAATATCAAATCAAATCTTGCTTCATTTTCCTATTCAGCTCTCTCATACAATCCACAATGTTTTTCATGTATATCTCTCCCCCATTAACTTCAATGAAAAAAATTCTATCACTAAGTCAACAACAACTTAATGTCAAAAGACACTTTTTAGAAGAATACAATAACAAGACTCCTCATGACTCAGCTCATAAACTCCCCCATAGAGGAAGTTCCAACATCCAATCCAGAAGAAAGATAGGGCTCATATACCACTGGATGGATCCAATCATCTGCATCAATTCTCAAAAATAGGTTGGGGCATAACCCCAAGCATACCTCTTAGATACACAAATTTATCCTTAGGTAAAGGCTTTGTAAATATATCTGCTATCTACTCCTTTGTACTTATGTACTCCAATCTTACTTCTTTTTCTGCAACTTTCTCTCTTATAACTGGTGTTATCACAATGTATAACAATAGGCTCATCAAACTTTATTCCAATATCTTTCAACATCTACTTCATCCAAATAATCTGATTACAATTATTTGCTGCTGCAACATATTCTGCTTTTGTTGTGCTTTGTGAAGTACAATTCTACTTCTTACTTAGCCAAGAGACCAATTTACCTCCAAGAAAAAAGGCTCCACCATTGGTGCTTTTCTTGTCATCAACGCTTCCTCCCCAATCTACATCAGTATAGGCACATAAGGTAAAATCATCAGAATTCTCATACCATAATCCATAATCCATTGTTCCTTTCAGATATCTCAGTATCCTCTTTATAGCTGCATAATGTGATTCTCTAGGTTCTACTTGAAATCTTGCTACAATCCCCACTAAATGTGCTATATCAGGTCTTGTATGTGTCAAGTACTGCAATCCTCCAATCATAGATCTATACTTTTTCTGCTCAACTGCTAGTGTCTCATCTTTGCTAGATAACTTATGTCCGGTTACCATAGGTGTTCCAACAGGTTTAGAATCTTCCATTCCAAATATTTTCAATAATTCATTTAAATAATTAGTCTGACTTACAAATATACCTTCCTTGCTTTGTGTTATCTGTAATCCCAAAAAATATTTCATTTCTCCAATCATGCTCATCTCAAATTCAGTCTTCATTTCATCTGCAAATTTGTCACTAGCTTCATCTTCTCCTCCAAAGATAATATCATCAACAAATATAACTATAACCAACAAACCATTCTCAATTTCTTTTGTGTATAAGTTACTATCCGTTGTTCCTTTTATAAATCCCAATTTCAATAAATACTTATCCAATCTTGCATACCAGGTTCTAGGTGCTTGTTTTAATCCATATAAAGCTTTCTTTAACTTACATACCATATCTAATTCTTGTGTCAAAGGAAAACCTTCAGGCTGATCAATGTAGACTTCTTCTTCCAATTCACCATTCAAAAATGTTGACTTCACATCCATCTGATACACTCTGAATTTCTTGTAAGTTGCATATGCTAGAAATATTTTCACTGCTTCAAGTCTGGCCACACGTGCAAAAGTTTCTTCATAGTCAATTCCTTCTTGTTGTGAATATCCTTTACATACCAATCTTGCTTTTTTTCTTATCACTTCTCCTTGTTCATTCATCTTGTTTCTGAATACCCACTTTGTTCCAATCACATTCTTGTCTTCAAGTCTAGGGACCAATTCCCATGTCTTGTTTTTTTCAATCTGCTCTAGTTCTTCTTTCATAGCATTGATCCAATGTTCATCTTCACAAGCTTCATTAGTATTCTTAGGTTCAATTTGAGAAATCAAACATAAATGTACCTTATTCTAAGTCAAAACTCCTCTATCTAAACTTCTAATAACTTGCTCAATAGGGTGATATCTTGAAGTATACCTATTAGGTGTCATAGTTACTAATCTTGTTCCAACTGTAGATTCTTCTCTGATTTCTTCTCTGTTTTCCTCTTTGTTTTCTTCTTTGTCTTCTTCAGTATGACTTTCATTTAGCAAATCACTATTAGTTTCAAAAAATAATTCTGCATTTTCAATGTTAGGCTGAGGTTGTGCTTCTCCATCAGATTCATAATCAAACATTCTTTCCTGAATTTTAAACTTCTCATCAACTTTTACATTTGCACTTTCAACAATAGTCTTAGTTCTTTTGTTATAACATCTATATACTTTTCTTTTTAAACAATATCCAAGAAATATTCCTTCATCACTTCTAGGATCAAACTTTCCTATATCATCATCTCTCTTTATATAACATTTACTTCCAAAAATTCTAAAATACTTAACTGAGGGTGTATGTCCAAACCATAATTCTAAAATACTTAACTGTTGTGTTCACTACTTCTCTCCAAAAAGTTTTAGCCAAATCATTTTCAAACAACATAGCTCTTGCTGCTTCAATTATTGACCTATGTCTTCTTTTTGTAATACCATTTTGTTCTGGTGTTCTAGGGGCTGAAAGTTGTCTCTTAATGCCATTCATTTCACAAAAAGTGTTAAACTCTCTAGATGTAAATTCACCACCTCTATCAAATCTTAGACACTTAATCTTCATTCCAGATTCATTCTCAATTTTTCTTTTCATGATCTTAAACTTATCAAATGCTTTGGATTTTTATTTCAAAAATGCAATCCACATAATTCTTGTAAAATCATCAACAAGAATCATAAAATACATTTCACCATAGAATCCTCTAGTGCTAGTAGGACCACTCAAGTCTGTATGAACAATCTCCAACTTCTCTACCGATGTGAACTTCTTATTGGGAAATGAACTCCTTTTCTGCTTTGCCATCATACATTATTTGCAAATAATGTTAGTAGGTTTCATAATTCTAGGTAAATCTCTTACCACATGTGTAGTGCTCACCTTGACAATATTATCAAAGTTTATATGACAAAACCTTTTATGCCATAACCAACTATCATCAATCCTAGTTATCAAACATGTCATCTTAGTAGGATTCAACTGAAATACATTACCTCTAGTTCTGGAACCTTTTCCAATCAGATTTCCATATTTATCTTTTATTACACAAGTTTTCTCAGAAAACCAAACTTGATAACCCTTATCAGCCAATTGTCCAACACTTAGTAGATTATGTCTTAGTCCATCAACAAAGTAAACATCATCAGTGTTAGTCTTTCCATCAAGATTAATAGATCCTATACCCTTAATCAAACAAGGTGCATTGTTACCAACCCTAACAATTCCTCCATCATAATTATCTAACTTAATAAACTTTCTTTTATCTCCAGTCATATGATGTGAACAACCACTATCTATAATCCAATCAGATTTCTTTTCAACTTGTGAAACTAATGTTTTTTCTTCCCTTTTATCTGATTCAGAACTTTCTTCTTTAATTGCTACAAATCCTATTTCCTCAAAGTTATCATTAGCACTGTCACTTAAATGTTTTTCAATTCCTACTTCAAAATCTTCATCATTTGCATAATAACATTCTTTAGATCTCCTCGGTTTAAAGTTGCTTCTATACTTCTTAACTCTTTTAGGACATTTAGATGCAAAATGACCATATTCTTGACAAGTCCAACATTTAAAGATTTTCTTACCATCTGGTTCTCTTTTTACAAGTAATGCAATACCTTCTTCAATCTTCTTATCTTCCTCAGATCTGCTACTGCTGGAATAATCTCCATTCACACTAGTACTTCTTGTAGGTCTAATGCTAAGAGCACTGAATGATGTTTCCATTCTAGGTAGCTCTCCTCATAATCTCAAGTTCATCTCTGCTATTTCTAATCTTCTGAGAAGAGTCTCTCTTGAAAAGTTTGATGTACAAGGTATCACTTGTTCAATCATCTGTGTTGTCTGCTTGAATACCGGTGTCAAAGTTCTCAGAATTTTCCATATCACTTCATTTTCTATCTTATCACCTCCACAAGACTTTATTCCTGTCACAATCTCGGACATCCTACCAATATAGCTTCTAATAGATTCATCTTCCATCATTCTGATATCTTCAAATGCACAAATCCAATTATGTAATCTAGCCTTCTTTGCATGTTCATCACCTTCAAAAGTAGAATATAAAGCTTTCCAAATTGCATGAGATGTTTTCAAACATCTTACCTGACTATATTCATTCTCTGATAGTGCTAATAAAAGTGCTTCTCTTGCAAGTATGTTACACATGAATAGATCTAGTTCATCTTTAGTTCCTGTCTCTAGATTGTCTTCCTCAATGATAGTCTTCTCATTCTTTGTAATCAACCAATAACTTGGTCCTAAACATAATAGATGTGTCTTCATCTTTTCTTTCCAGCTATCAAAATTTACTCCATCAAACTTAGGGCTCTCTTTTCTAAAATACACCATGCATCTCCTTAAGTTGTTAAACTTTTCTTTCAAGGACCTGCCACTCTGATACCAATTGTTAGAAAGTAAAGATCCCCAAGATAAATGAGAAGGGGGGGGGTTGAATCAGTTATCAGATAATTAATCCATTCAACAGCTTTAAACAATATAATCAATGTACTGATCAACCATAGAAAGATAATCATACACAATTGCACAATAACACAAGATATGTTAACTAGGGAACCTCTTGAAAAGAGTAAACCCCGATGGGAATGATGCCCACAAAATGATGAACTAATATGAAAGTTCCTTTTTAGAGGATGGACCCTGTTAGGAGTCTTACAAAATACATTTAGTACATATAAATCCCTATTAGGAGATTTTTAATCCCTGTTAAAAGATTCTAACCCAGTTAAGAGTTTAAGGACCCATTGCCCAAATAGCTTCAAGGCAAGATCTCTAAACCCACTGTCCAAAAGATCTTAGAATTATTCAATAGAATAATATGAAATATATTACCTCCTTCACACTATGCCAAAACTGCACTCTCTGTGACACAAGATCACAATTCCAGATCTTTGTACTCACAAGTCTTCCTTCATTAGTGAATTAGCTCTTTTCTTCACTTCATGCATATATTCACATTACAATCTTCATAGTACACATTAAAATAAGGAAAAAATTCCTTCTTATATACCAAACTCAAATAATTACAAATGAGTCAGTCCTCAATTACAAAATAATAAATTCTACATGCTACACACAAAATTCACATAAAACTATCGGCTTCCAGTTACTATAACTTTCTCCAAACATATCCTCAAAGTTTGTGCTATGAACCATGTCATCATTAATGAGTCTCCAACATCCCTTTAACTATGCAAAATTAGATTCCATCCCAGCTAAGAGATATCCTCCGATTTCTGAACATCGCTACACAGAAACACTGTCTAAACACTACTTTCACCAAAATGCTCATAAATCTTACAAATGAATGAATTTATTTTTGCACTATTAACCATAGGTTAATAACACACCAAAGAACATACCATCAACTATGCAAAATTCAATCTACAATACAACATGTTCGCAAAACAAGACTGTACCTACTTTCCTACTAATATCCAAAATATCACTGTGTTGACATCAATGACAATCCAAGTCATGGATGCAATAACAACTGCTATAAAATGACTACCAAAACACTTTGCATTCATTCCTAATAGTATTTTGATGGTGCCAATAGCAAGGAATGATCTGGAGCTAGAATTTTCCTCATATCTCCAAATGGTAAAACTTTTAAATTCTCCTTTACTTTTCAATTATCATGAACAAATAATGTTGTAGAATATGAAGCTCTATTGATAGGTTTAAGACTGGTGTCAAGGCATGGTATAAAATGATTAAAAGTAGTGGGTGATTCTAAGTTAGTTGTCTCTCCAGTTAGATCAAAGTATGCTTAAAAAAATAAAAAATAAAAGTAGTATAGGAATGTAGTATGGGATGAAATTGAAAGCTTCAGTGCTTTTAACATTTGTTGGATGGAAAGAAGTAAAAAAAAAATGGCAGATTTGTTGGCTAATGTGGCCCTTAGACCTAAAGATGTTACATTTGTAGATATATCCAATATAGAGGTACAAGCCAAGCCTTCCATCCTTGATAATGTAGAGAATTGGTAGGTTTTCTCTGATGACCAAGACATATTAAGATTTCTCCAATGTGAGTCTCATTTTGGTGACAAAGAAATGGATTTCAGTACTTATGTTTATACAGTGAATGGTAAAGATATAATTTTTGGGAAAGAAGTTCTACAGTTGAAATCAAATAGGGTTCCCAAAGGGTTGGTTGCTCTTGAAAGGATGTTTGACAATAAGGACAAAGCTTTCTCTGCCAGTATTGATAAAACCAATGAGCTTGAAGAAATAAACTTGGGCACAAGAATAGTACCCAAGAAGGTTTATATAATTAAGTGTTTGTCCCCAAGAACTAGAAAAAATTTGATTGATATTCTCAAAAAATTTAGGCATGTTTTTGCTTGGTCTTATGAAGATCTCAAAGCTTATAGAGAGGACCTCTTTCAACATGATATTCCACTAAAAGAAGGTAGAAAACCTTTTAGACAGAAGTTGAGACCTCTTAACCCTACCTTGGCACCTAAAATTGAAGGAGAACACAAGAAGATGATGGATGCTAGAATAATCAAGCCTATTAGACACTCCACTTGGGTTTCAAATTTGGTGCTTGTTAGAAAGAAGAATGGTGACATTAGGCTTTGTGTTGATTTTAGAAATCTTAACATAAATTCTATAAAAGATAACTATGGATTACCAAATATGGAGAACATGTTGTAGAAGGTCACTGGGTCAGAATTGATGTCCATGATGGATGGGTTTTCTTATTATAATCAGGTTATGGTTAAGGACATAGAGCAATTTAAAACTACATTTACAACCCCATGGGGGACTTATGTTTATGTGAGGATGTCTTTTGGGTTGACTAATGCTGGTGCCACTTTTCAAAGGGATATGGATGTAGCCTTTGTAGATTTCATTGATAGATTCATGGTGGTATATCAAGATGATCTAATAGCTTTCTCAACCAAGGAAGAACAACATTGCCAACATCTAGAAAAGATTTTCATTAGAGCATTAGAGTATGGGGTTTCTTTGAACCCAATGAAGTGTGATTTTGGTGTGGTAGAGGGAAAAATTCTAGGGCATATTATTTCAAGGGATGCAGTGAGGATAGACCCTGAAAGGGTGGAAGCTATTGATAAACTATCTCTACCAAAGAATATCAAGGGAATTCAGTCCTTTTTAGGACAAGTTAATTTCTTGAGGAGATTTATTACAAACTTTGTAGAAATTAGCATTCCCATATCAAGAATGTTGAAAAAGGGAGCAAAGGTTGAATGGAATGTGGAAGCAATATAGGCTTTTAATGATATTAAAAGGGTTATCAAGAATTTCCCCATTTTGAGAACACCAGATTATAGCAAACCTATGCAAATCTTTTCTTTTGCTTCTACCCATACTATTGCAGTAGTACTGTTATAGAAAAATGCTAATGGTTTTGAATAGCCTATTTTTTTTTTCAGCAAGACCTCACACATAGCAGAATTGAACTATGATATTATTGAGAAGAAATCTCATGCCTTGGTGAAAGATATTAAAACATTCAGGTGTTATCTGGTTGGAACCATAATGGTTACCTATGTTCCAAGTGTTGCAGTCAAAGATACCTTGGTCTAGCAAGAAGTTTCAGGAAGAAGATGTAGATGGATCAATAGGATTCAAGAGTTTAATATTGACATTCACATTACAAAGTTGGTAAGAGGGTTGGGCCTAGCAAAGTTGATGGCCAAAAGGAATCTAACTACAAACCAGATAAATATGTTGGAGGACGATTAAAGACCTTTTGTGTGTAACATGGATTGTTGTGAGTGGTATAAGGATATTGTTAAATATTTTCAAAAGATGGTTTTACCTCCTGAATTAGATGATAACAAGAAAAGAACTATTAAGCTTCATTCCATAAGGTATGCAATTATAAGTGGTGAGTTATGGTGGAGAAGCAATGAGGGTGTCTTTCTTAGATGTGTAGATCAGGATAAGGACAAGCTTTTGATGGATGAAATGCACAATCAGATTTGTGGAGGACACTATATGGAAAAGACTACAGCCCACAAGATCATCAGGTCAGGTTTTTGGTGGCCATCACTTTTCAAAGATACCCATCAGTTTGTAAAGAGGTGTGACCCTTGTCAAAGATTTGTAGGAAAATTGAAATTTAGTGGAAACCTGCCTCTCAAAACTATTACTATTTAGTCTCCTTTCCAAAAGTGGGGTATGGATTTCATTAGTGAAATCCCTAATAAGTTCAGTGGAGGATATTCATATGTCTTGGTAGCAACTGACTACTTCACCAAGTGGGTTGAATAAATCCCTTCAAGAAGAGAAACTAGTAAGGTTTTAATAGCTTTTATGATGCAAAATATCCTTACAAGATTTGGTTGCCTAGAAACCATGGTGGTTGATAATGCAATGTTCTTTAGGTCAGAGGAGTTTGTTGAATTTTTTTAGGACAATGGTATAAAAATCTCATATTCATCTCCCTACCATCCACAAGGTAATGGCTAGGCAGAATCCAGTAACAAGAGTTTGATTAAAATTTTGAAAAGAGTATTGGACAAGAATAAAAGATCTTGGGATTCCAAGTTGTTACAGGCCTTCTAGGCTGATAGGGTTACAGTAAAGAAAGCAATAGGGTGTTCCCCTTTTGACTTGGTATATGGGATTAATGAAAGATTTCCTAAGAACAATCTCCTATAGATGTATTAGTTCATACAGGAATATGTTGATGATGCGGAGGAAGAAATGATTGTTAGAATAAATGATTTAATTCAATTGAATGAGATAAGAAATTATGCACATGTTAAAAATGAGAAGATGCAGGCCCAGTGCAAAGTCTTGTTAACAAAAGGACTACTTTGAGAAATTTTGCAAGTGTTGACTTGGTCTTGATGTGGAATACGAGATTAGAAGATAAAAGGAAGCATGGGAAATTTGATCCAATTTGGTTAGGCCCATATATCATTGAATAAAAATGGGGAACAAGTTCATATCTATTGAAAAATATGACAGGAGAGCTCATGGAATTGCAAATTCATGGTCAATTCTTAAAATTTTACTTTTCTTAAGCATCTTAATGAGTCTCTATGTAGGTTTAGGTTTAGGATTTTGTGTGAAATTCTGTGTTACCAGTTAAAGTTTTGTTCTGGTCTTCTCTTCCAGGAGATTCTAGTTTTCTCATTATATTTGTAGGAGATATACATCCCCAAGCATGAGCCACTATTATCACTATCTTAAAATTTTTCAGCTTCATGCTAAAACTTTTGAAAAAATCTAGTTCTTAGACCTAATTGTGAGGTTTTATGGTTAAAACCCTAAGTTTTTGAGAAGCCCTAGCTGGTCTTAGCATTGTTATATTTTTGCCTTACTTTTTGTCTCACTAACTTTCCAAATAGACATGTGCAAATTTTTCACCCCTTTTAAAGTGACCACTTTACATGATATATCCTTAGGTTGTCAAACGGGACCCTTTTTAATATTTCTCTCAAACCCAAAGTTTCCCATAAATTTTCCTAAGTAAATAACCCTTTAAAATGAGTGGTTGTCGTTGAATCTCAAGCCTCCCTATTGTCAAAATTTTTGACATGAAATTTGGTGACAAGAAGACATCTATCTCAATGGGCCTATCTTCATTGTTGTGTTGGAAATTAAATAGAGTAGTGCATGAATGAATTTCATTATACCGTTGGGTCAAGATGATTCCCTTTTCAATGTTGCAGTATAGTGACAAGTGTTTGATCAAATTTTTACTAACAGCAGTAGGTTTCTGATAGGACAGTCTCAGTGGTGTGTTTTTTGGGTTGACATTTGTCTTAGGTGATGTAGTAGTTGTGGGGTCAGACTTTTCAAAGGGTAAAACACTGATTGATCTTATGATTATCATTATACCACTGATTAAAGATGTGAAGTATTTAAGCTTCGTAGTATAGCAACAACCGTTCGATGCTATATGATGGATGAGATGGTAGTGGGCCCTAAATTTCCATGTCACTCTGACATGCATGCTTTTGATTGGTTGAAATAAGTATGATGTGGTGGTCAACAAGATGTTTGATATTAAAGAAGAAAATGAGAAAAAGGCCCGCCCACTTGTTCTTGTAAACATGGCAGCTTTTGATTCAACAAAAAGATAAGTGAAGCATTATTGTGGGGTTGGTTTTCTTAGATACCTAAGGTTTGAATAGATCTCATGGTTTTTGACATACCGCTAGGATAAGGTCTTGATTTTTAAGGTCTGTGGTATAGCAACAGCCATTGATCTTGTTTAAAGAATGAGGACTGAAAGGTGGGTCCTCTGTCGCCAATTCATGCTGACAGGTTTGTTTCTGATTGCCTAAAGGTAGAGATGACATGTCAAGTTGTTAGTATACTTGACACCAAGGAGAAAGTTAGGGTTTTGTGCCTACTAATTTGTCTGACATGGCATTTTCTAATTCGATGAAGGTTTCAAAAGGGAAGGTGGGGTCATTGCTTTGGGAATTGATAAAGCACTATGAGTTGGAAAGAATCACGTGGTTGTCGTTACACCACTAAGGAAAGATGATCAAATTCTATGCCCATGCTTTAGCAACAAGATGACACATGTCTACTCCGATCCAAATAAAGTTAAGTTGTTTCTTTTCCCACATGGTTAAACTGAGTTGTTGTCATTGGCTAAGAACTAGTTTGGGGGAAAATGAAAAGAAGGTTGCGTGACTATTTTTGCTGATCATCCAATGCACCAAAAAGGAAACAATATCAACGGTCTGAATTCAAATTTTTTATTTGTGAGGTTGCTCACATCATGTGAATGGTGAGGCTGCCAATTTTCAGTAATGGTAGACTTAATGAGCTATGTGTGGATAAATTGTAAATGGTTGGCAACATTGTATACTCAAAATTTGATCGTTGTTTTCTTTACCTCTCTCGTAAGAATTTTGGCAAATTGGATTATTCTCTAGAGTGATATCAAGCAAATTTTTTAAGGTGCCTGGTAGGTCATAATCTTTTGAATTCAGGAATTGGTTGAAGTCTATGAAGAAATTGTAAGAAAATTTTGTTGCTAGCTGATAGTATTTAGGGTTTTCTTGGGAATTTATACATTGTTTCAAGAAGCCCTAATTAAAATGCCGCCAAAGAGGGGACTATCTAGGAAAATAGAATACAAGGATAGGGTTTTCTTTGAAGACTTAATGCAATTTCTCCTGCATTCAGATAATGGGGTAGCTAGACTGAAAGAATTAGTCCCGAAGAACCCTAGAGATTATGTGAATAGTGGGCTCCATGACAGAGGGAACTGGATGAGAGATACTAGGGTGGGGGAAGATTATAAAAATCTTATTTTTTTTAAAGAAACATACTCATAGAGAAACTCCTATGCCCCCCTTAGCAACATATGGCAATTTGATATAGGAAAGTTGGTAGTTCTTGGAGTTTTCATGGATGCAGAATTGTTAATTCAAATTGCTAAGTGCTATGATCCTATGAAAAAATGTGTCAAGGATATAAATGGAAATAATTTTATTAGTAGCATAGAAGATGAGATTAGGGAGGTCTTCTCATTGAATGACCCTTTTGTTATGTTTTGAAAAAATAGATTTTATAGAATTCACAGAGGTATAGGAAGCTCAGAAGGAGTATTTAAGAATAGGGCCTCTGAGGGATTTTTTAGACCAGATTGGATCCATGTGTGTTATTAGCCCAAGTACACCAGAGCCCTTCAAGATGGATTTATTCAGTAAGAGAGCATGAGGTTTTTACAGGTCATTGAATTTAATCCTAGGGTATGATGAGGGCACTCATGATAATTCCAAATATGTTCATTATGGTGCAATCTCTACATCCCCAATTGGCATTAATCTTTGACTTTGTCTCTTAGTTGGATGACCTAATCCATGAGGGATTAATGGGAATAAAGAATATGAATTTTAGTAGGCCCTTTGGGTGGTATTCTATGCTTATGCATATGTTCTTGTACAAGGGTGAGCAGTTTTTCAGCTCAATGGTGAAGATTGTTAAGGAGAGAAATGGAGAAACCCTTCCAGTTCAATTGTGGACCACAAATTTGTCATGGGACAGAGTTGATGCCAATTTTACTACCTTTGGTAGGGATTTTGCTTCAAGACTTAGGACACTATTATTTTTTGACAATCCTAGAATCCCAAGGGAGATAGTAAGATTAATTAGACCAAAGGAATACTATCAGGACATTACTATTATCCATAATTTTGGTGATATCATATTATATCATGTTTCTACAATTTTTAGAGTATATGGTTGTAGAAAGGCACCTTACATTTTTCCATACCAAGTTCCACTAAAGGTATGATATGCTAAAATTCTGAGGTAGATTGGTGACCTACAAGAAACTTCCCTTATTGGTAAAGAAAGAGGGACTTTCTTCCCTGATATTATAATTGCCCATCAGTATGTTATCACTAAGGGAGGATAGGTATATTTGAACTAGGTATTGCAACCCTATAGAATGCCTACAGCTACAGTAAGATGTACAAATACTGAGGGTTTCCTATCATCAATGTTTAGAGATAATATGAGGTATGCTCTTATGGAGCACCAATTCAATTTTCCTGAGGATATAATAAGGAATCAGTTTGACCTCCAAACTCAAGAAATAAAGAAGGAGAAGTGGGTGATCTACAAAAAGACTGTAGATTTGATCAAAAATTTTGATAGAGCTTATGATCCATTGAAGGGCTTTGAGCCATGGGCAAGAAAGGTAGAGGTTCTTATGGAGCATTTTGAAGGCATCATGCATGTAGTAAATGGAAAAAGGGTTGTTGTGAGCTAGATAGACCCTGAGAAAGCTAAATAGATTTTGAGCCAGCCAGGATATGTAAAATTCACCCAAAGAGGAGTCTATACTATGAAAAAGAGAAGTGGCTACACTGTTCTCTTACCAACATAATAGAGAAGTGAGGATATTCCTCCTACTTCAAGAGGGAAGAGGCCCATGGATGATCCAATAGTGCAAGGACCCTCTCCAAAGAGGCAAAGTTCAGGATTAGAAAAAAATGTATACTCTCCCTCTCAATCCCCCTTACATTTAGATGAGCATGGGGTAGAAAAATAGTTGGTACAACTAAGGAATGAGGGAAACAATTTTTTTTCCAATGATGAGTTGCAAGAAGGAATGCCAGAGGAACCTAAGGAGATTTCCATGGATATTACTATTGTTGAACTCAAAGGTAAGTAAATTGACCTTATTTTGAAACAAGCTAGTGATTCCTTTGTCGCTAATGACAAATTTGTTAAGACTAGGGCATGTTTCCAATTTTTGTGGAGAATGAAAACAAATCGGTTCAAAGAGATCTATGAGAAGAAGAAAGAAGAGTTCCATGATAGGGACATAACAGAGATAGAAACTTAGACCAAGGGAGAAATGATGAAGTAGTTTGAAAAGATTACTCCTGAGGAGGGAAGGGATATGGTCCATACTGTAGGGGTGTTGATTCTGCTAGAATGGGATATTGTAGATGCAATAGTCTTTGATCAATTCAGGAAGAGAAAGGTAAAGACTCTTGCTACTGCAGAACAAGCCCAACAAGCAACTAGGGGAATTTCTTTTCAAAAGATCATGCAACCTTGGTAATGTTGTCCCTTAAGAGGGAGGAAGACAAAGGAAAAAGAGAGACTCTCTCTATAGGATATGCAGGAAATCTATTAGTACAAAGAGTAGGTGAAACTTATGGTGTGGAAGCTTCAAACCTAATTTTGGAAATTGCCAAGTTTAATGTCAAGGTGGTAGAGAAAG